>JAVTVY010055973.1:0-30308 GCA_036873755.1 Hanleya hanleyi | reverse complement strand
TGAGCAAAGTTAGTCTGAAAGTGAATGTACATGTACGGAGGATCCTTCGCCTTTGTTTTGTAGTATTTTTTTTATTTTTTTTTTTGCACGTGTCATCATTGGGTACTGGAAGCGAAGACCAATCTCTTTCACACTTTGGCATGAGCTATGAAACATACTTAAGATTTTATAATCAGGAACAAATGCTAATTCTGTTCTGTTTATTGGGCTATTTTGAGATATCTCTTTTAAGATACCATGCTCGAAAATAGTAAGATGGTACAATACTTAATACTGAAGGGATCCGGTCTGCGCAGTAATGTTGAAACTTCGAAAGTGCCTGAATCCTGATTATCTCCCTTGGATCGAAACATGCAGTAGTCTACGGTTGTCTAGTTGTGACGTTGAGTCACAAGAGTGACGTCCCTTCATGTAGCCGACCCGCCGGCAGATGAAATGGTCGAGCAGTTCATTTGCTACTGCATGGACTAAAGAAAGCTGATTTAAAATTTGGAGATATACATTTTAATTCCGAATAATATGAACTCCTTGATATGGAAGGTGAAGGTATGGATATTCTCTATAGTCAATATATAGAATATGCCCCACCGTTTGATCTGCCAACTCTTGTGATGCAACGTCACAACTCGAGAATACCGAATTAATTTGAACCGTAACTTGGATTTTCGAATCGGACCAAAAAAGGTATCTTGCACTACTAGGCACCATGTGGGACCTGTCTACCAAATTTCAGAAAGATCAATAAAATATTTCCTGAGAATTCACGGTAACAATGTTTCAAGGGGAAATTCAAGATGGCCGCCTTCTGGCCATATAGGATTTTGGATTCGGGCCCAAAAAGGTATCTTGCACAACTAGACCATAAGGGGAACCTGTGTATCAAATTAGAGAAAGACCCATGAAGTGCTTCCTGAGAAATCACGATAACAAATTTGCATGGGAAAATCCAAGATGGCCGCCTGTTGGCCAAATTGATTTTTCGAATCGGACCAGAAAAGGTATCTTGCACAACTAGACGACAAGGTGAACCTGTGTACCAAATTTAACAAAGATCCATGCAGTAGTTCCTGAGAAATCGCAATAACAAAATGTCATGGGGAAATCCAAAATGGCCGCCTGATGGACATATTGGATTTTGGAATCGGACCAGAAAAGGTATCTTGCACAATTGGACCACAAGGGGGACCTGTGTATCAAATTTGAGAAAGATCCAGGCAGTACTTCCTGTGAAATCATGATAACAAAATTTCATGGGGAAGTCTAAGATGGCCGCCTGGTGACCATATTGGATTTTCGATTCGGACCGAAAAAGGCATCTTGCATATCGAGACCCTAAGGGGAATCTGTGTACCAAAATTGAGAAAGATCCATGCAGTAGTTCCTGAGAAATGACGATAAAGTTTCATGGAGAAATCCAAGATGGCTGCCTGGTGGCTATACTGGATTTTCAAATTGTACCAGGAAAGGTATCTTGCACAACTAGATCCCAAGGGGAACCTGTGTACCAAATTTGAGAAAGATCCATGCAGTAGTTCCTGAGAAATCGCGATAACAAGGTTTCATGGGGAAATCCAAGATGGCTGCCTGGTGGCCATATTGGATTTTCGAATCGGACCAGAAAAAGGTATCTTGCACAACTAGACCCCAAGGGGAACCTGTGTACCAAATTTGAGAAAGATCCATGCAGTAGTTCCTGAGAAATTGCAATAACAAGGTTTCGAAGGGAAATCCAAGATGGCTACCTGGTGGCCATATTGGATTTTCGAATCGGACCAAAAAAAGGTATCTTGCACAACCAGACCCCAAGGGGAACCTGTGTACCAAATTTGAGAAAGATCCATGCAGTAGTTCCTGAGAAATCGTGATAACAAGGTTTCTTGGGGAAATCCAAGATGGCTGCCTGGTGGCCATATTGGTTTTTCGAATCGGACCGAAAAAGGTGTCTTGCACAACTAGACCCCAAGGGGAACCTGTGTACCAAATTTGAGAAAGATCCATGCAGTAGTTCCTGAGAAATCGCGATAACAAGGTTTTCATGGGGAAATCCAAGATGGCCGCCTTGTGGCCATATTGGATTTTCGATTCGGACCAGAAAAGGTATCTTGCACAACTAGACCCCAAGGGGAACCCGTGTACCAAATTTGAGAAAGATCCATGCAGTAGTTCCTGAGAAATCGTGATAACAAGGTTTCATGGGGAAATCCAAGATGGCTGCCTGGTGGCCATATTGGTTTTTCGAATCGGACCGAAAAAGGTATCTTGCACAACTAGACCCCAAAGGGAACCTGTGTACCAAATTTGAGAAAGATCCATGCAGTAGTTCCTGAGAAATCGCGATAACAGGGTTTCATGAGGAAATCCAAGATGGCTGCCTGGTGGCCATATTGGATTTTCGAATCGGACCAAAAAAGGTTTCTTGCACAACTAGACCCCAAGGGGAACCTGTGTACCAAATTTGAGAAAGATCCATGCAGTACTTCCTGAGAAATCGCGATAACAAGAATTGTTTACGGACGACGGACTGACTGACTGACGGACGACGGACGACGGACAAAAAGTGATTTGAACAGCCCACCATCTGGTGATGGTGGGCTAAAAAAACACAGGTACAGCACAAGCCTACATTTACATGTATTTTAAATATTTAAACGAACTTACAATCCACCAATGCGGAACAATGACATCTATTGTGTAGGTGAAAAGTTCATTATTTCAACGCTATTAACACATATTTTATTGTACACTATAAATCCTTAGCATTCACATTTAATTATTCTACCCCTGTACATGTTACAGGTGAGTGAGTATGATATTTAACATTGTTTTCAACAATCTTTCAGTCTTATCTATTTGGGTCCTTAACTCCTATTACCTTTTACACCTAGGAACCCTGCGGGTAGGCTCCAATTCTTTTTTACACCTGGGAATCTCACTTCAGTTAGTTGCCTATTACGACAAGCTGTCGGACATATCTGAAGAGTTGAGACCCTTAAATTCTTACCATGGCAGGTTGGGATGTACACAACACAGACAATTACCACTCAGTAACTGGTTGGTTACTTGTTGGTGGAGTACTGATTGGTACTGATAGGAAAGGTCCCCTTGCAATGCCATTCAGTTTTCAACTGATCAGTACCACCTGGTAACCAACCAGATACTCATTGGATCCTATGAATTATCTACCGATTAGATACCAAGCAGTTAACAAGAGGTTACTGCTATGTTACCAACCCAATTTTCCCACACTTGGTTACATATTGATAACAATGCAGTAACAGATCAGTACCTTGATTGATTACAGCTCAGTTACTGAATGGTTACCAACCCATTTCTGCTTACCCACCAGTCATGCCAGTGCCTCTTGGAGTCTGCATGGTACTGGTAGGAAAGTACTGTTCAGTTGTCAAGTTGGTTACCAATCAGTAACTGAACAGCACCGAGTGGTCACTAATCAGTTACCACACATTTCATTTATGGTCTAACCTATTCATTACCGATCAGTAACTGACCAGCAGAAATGCACGGTATTGGTAAGTTGGGATCGTGGTGGCTACTAATCGGTTAACGATAGATACATGTAACTGGAAAGAACCTGTCTACATGATAACTGATTCAGGCCTGCAAGTGGCTCACAGTGAAAATATAGGAATAAATATAGGAGGAAATTTGCCAAAATATAGGAGAAATATAGGAATTTCCTTAATAAAATATAGGAAATAAGGAAGTGTAAGACAAGTCATTACTACATTGTATGTTTTAAAATTGGTAGTTTTTTGGTGTTTAATAAAATTATTTCCACTGAATCATGCAGTCATAGTTGTGGTGGCTGAGGAGACCCGTTCTGCTGCTTGGTTCAAGAAAGAGAAATGTAAATGTTTCCAAAAGAAATTCTGAAATGTATTTTCCCATGCCAGATTGACTCATTTCTGAGCATTGGTGAAGGTTTTCATGAGAAAAAGTCAAAATATAGGAAATATAGGAGGTTTTGAGTAAACTAGAGGTTCCACTTTGACCCTTGAGTTGCTGCTCCGGCATGAAGCCTATGCTGGTTGTTTTTTTAAGCAAAAACATACGTCTCCCCCAACCTCCCACCTTGCCTTGAGTGGGCACATAATTTAAGGGAAAGTGCTATAAAATGAATGTAGCAATAAGTATCCTAAACAAAGCTGCGCATCTAAAAATATTAATTACAAAGAGGCGATTTTCATTGTTGCATTAACCCAGTGAGAAGTCGGGATTTATATAGCAATGAGTGGGTTGCCGACATCTACAGCGTCCAACCAATGTGAAATACATGTAATTGTGAAGCATCAACTATTTCGAAACTGATCACATTATAGGAAAGATGCAAAACATACAAGAGCCACACCTATAGCATACATGCTGTACTGTATAGAAGTTTCATGCATCTGCCTTCAGTAGTTTCCAAGATATGGAGTGAACAAAAATCGGAGAGACAAATAAGCACATTTTGCATGGACCCACGCAAGCACTAGCTCACACCGCAACCTAATTAGATCATAAGGCCATTTCAATGAAGCTTCCATCCAAGTTTGGTGAAATTTCATCCAGTAGTTCTCCACATATCTTGTAGACAAGAGTAGTCCTGTACACACATGTAACAAAGCTGGACATCAGAAACAGATGAATGCACGCAAACAAACCAAAACCTAATCAGATGATGAGGCCATCACGATAAAGCTGCCATCCAAGTTCGGGGAAATTCCATCCAGTAGTTCTTCAGATATTTTACAGACAAGGCTTGTCTATACATGTACAAGTAGACAGACGGCAGACGGATGAACACCAAACATGCGCGCACACCAAAACATAATAAGATGCGGAGGCCATTCCAATAAAGATTCCATCCAAGTCTGGTGAAGTTCACCAGAGGCCATCACGATGAAGCTTCCATCCAAGTTCGGGGAAATTCCGTCCAGTAGTTCTCCAGATATCTTACAGACAAGGCCTGTCTATACATGTATAAGTAGATGGACAGGCAGACAGACAACATACCCAGACGAACGCATGCATGCATACCGAAACCTAATCAGATGAGCCCATTGCAATGAAGCTTCCACCAAAGTTTGGCGAAATTCCGTGGGGTAGTTCTCCAGACATCTTGCAGACAAGGCTTGTATATACATGTACAAGTAGATGGACGGACGGATGGACACGAACGAACGCTCGCACACACACACCAAAACCTAATCAGACGAGGGGCTATCTCAATGAAGCTTCCATCCAAGTTTGGTGAAATTTCGTCGCGTAGTTCTCCAGATATCTTGCAGACACGGTCTGGATATACATGAACAATCAGATGACGGACGGACGATGGACATGGATAAATGCACACACACACCCAAACCTAATCAAATGAGGGGGCTATCCCAATGAACCTTCCATCCAAGTTTGGTGAAATTCTGTCCAGTAGTTCTTCAGATATCTTGCAGAAAGGGCCTGTATATACATATACAGTACAAGGCAGAAATAACTTGCTCATAAACGCGAGTGAAAAAAAACATTTTCGCGACTATAATTTATTAATCGCAGCCGGAAAACTCGCCTAAATCGCGCCAAAAACAAAAGTATAATCGCGACTTAAAACGCGTACGGTCGACGCGTTTCAGTCGAGATTATGCTTTTGTTTCTTTGCGCGATTTAGGCGAGTTTTCCGGCTGCGATTAATAAATTAAAGTCGCGAAAATCTTTTTTTTCACTCGCGTTTATGAGCAAGTTATTTCTGCCTTGTACTGTACATGTAAAAGTACATGGACAGACGGACGGACACCGAACATGGACGAACGCACACACAAACCAAAACCTAATCAGATGAGAGGGCTATCCCAATAAAGCTTACATCCAAGTTTGGTGAACTTCCGTCAAGTAGTTCTCCAGATATCTTGCAGACAAGGCCTGTATATATACATGCATGTACAAGTAGATGAACGAACGGATGGACGGACACCGGAAACGGATGAATGCATGCACACATACACCAAAACCTGATCAAATGAGGGGGCTATCCCAATGAAGCTTCCATCCAAGTTTGGTGAAATTCCATCCAGTAGTTCTCAAGATATCTTGCAGACAAGGCCTGTATATACATGTACAAGTAGATGGACGGACGGACGGACACCGGACACGGATGAACGCATGCACACATACACCAAAACCTGATCAAATGAGGGGGCTATCCCAATGAAGCTTCCATCCAAGTTTGGTGAAATTCCATCCAGTAGTTCTCAAGATATTTTGCAGACAAGGCCTGTATATACATGTACAAGTAGATGGACGGACGGACGGACACCGGACACGGATGAACGCATGCACACACACCAAAACCTAATCAAATGAAGGGGGCTATCCCAATGAAGCTTCCATCCAAGTTTGGTGAAATTCCGTCCAGTAGTTCTCAAGATATCTTGCAGACAAGGCCTGTATATACATGTACAAGTAGATGGACGGACGGACTGACACCAGACACGGATGAATGCACGCACACACACCAAAACCTAATCAAATGAGGGGGCTATCTCACTGAAGCTTCCATCCAAGTTTGGTGGAATTCTGTTCAGTAGTTCTCGAGATATCTTGCAGACAGAGGCCTGTATATACATGTACAAGTAGATGGACGGACGGACGGACACCGGACACGGATGAATGCACGCACACACACCAAAACCTAATCAAATGAGGGGGCTATCCCAATGATACTTCCACCCAAGTTTGGTGAAATTCCATCCAGTAGTTCTCAAGATATCTTGCAGACAAGGCAAGGGGACAGACAGACATCCATCCATCCAGACAGACAGACAGACAGACAGACAGCACAAACACTAGATGTCTCCCCCCAACATAGTTGGGGGAGACATAAATATAGAAATGACTCAAAAATATAGGAAATATAGGAGGCACTTGAAGGCCTGCTGATTGGCAACTGCACGGTACTGTTCCATCAGAACTTCAAGATGCCAAGCTTGAAATTTCTGTGCAGTACGAATAGGTTACCTGGAGGTTTAACTGAATGGTACCCTAGTGGTCCAGGACTGTGAAAGTTTGCCTCTGCAGACCCCAGGTCAATCCACGGAAGCTCCACAGCACTGTACATGCAATATATACAACATGTAAATCATGATCAGGATCGACTACAGACCAGAAATAATTACACATGCGCGAAAGATGAAAGTGAACAGAACTACATGTAGACAAAATGCTAATATTGACCTGAAAACCTTAATGACCCAGTCACAGAAAAATAGTGTTGACCTTGTCAAAAAGCTAATCAATGACAATGCAACCAGGTGAAAAGTGCACACAAATATATACAGTAGCTGGACTGTGCTAGGGTCATGCACATATATCATGTACAAAATTTATCACCAGATGCTCTCATAGTAGAGAATATGGTACCGGTACTTTTTTAATGACGAAAATTTCAATGAATATACTGTGCATATTCCATCCCACAAGTGTCTGGATCTTAATGGGAAGTTAATAGTGGCCAATCAATAACATTTTTATTTTCACTCAATATATCATGATATAATCTCAGTTTTTCATATTGAGCCAGTTTTAGGTCCTCAATCCGCTGTACTGACCCTTTGGCAAGGGTCAATATAATATGGCGGACCGAGGACCCGACCTACATGCTTAACTGGGCCAATATGGAAACATTTATTAGTAATGATAATTCTATTAATTAACTCAAGATATATGACCATTTAAGCAATGTTACCCTATGATTTGTTACAGGTGAAAATGTGAAAATACATCTTGAATCAACTGTTATGACTGTTGGGTACAAGGTTCATGACTGTAGGGCAGTCATAACATGCCTTGCCATGAGAAAATTGCAGGCGAGCAGCCAACAGCCTCGTTAATACAAAAATATTGTATGCAGTCATTACCCATGATTGCATAACGTCGGATCATTCATTGTATATTGCAGAGAACTCTCTTGTCATTGTTGCTTTCATGGTTTGCGAATTGCACCTAATAATGTTCATCACCAAACCTAAATCTTATCCATTCAAAGGATGCAAACACCACAGTATCACCCAGACAAGATGTTCAATCAGGAATGATTCACGTCTCCATAAATTTGGAAAATTATCTTATTCGTCCAGGCCATCATATTTACAGGATTTCCTGTATTGGCCGAATTTTCTTGTATATGTGTTGAACCAGTTTTGGTAGTAGCAGTGGATCCCGTTATTTGGTTCGGGTTTTTAATACATTTATTCCAGGTTTAGGAGTCTGATGTTAACATAGCCCAATCTTGTGTACGAATGTTAAATGATCCAGAAGATGTTATTTTCAACCCAAGAAAGACGACACACTCATAAAATGGTCCAGCATCTCGATTATGTCCTCTCATTCGAGCGCACTGTAAATGCATGTGTGAATGTGGTTGATCTGTAACTACTGCAGTAGTGGATAATTGTCAAGTTCATAACATTACAATACATGTTCACAATATCACAATACATATTCACAATATCACAATACATATTCACAATATCACAATACATATTCACAATATCACAAGAAATAGTCAACTCTCATCTACATGATGACATCAAACAACAAGCTTTGTTTACAAACTTACCACCAGATGTCATCCTCGCGAGCCAGTGTATCGATCTGATAGGATCGATACACTGGCTTGGTAAGTCACCCATACCAGTTCTGAATATAAATAGATCAAGGAGTTTCATCTAAATCAAACCAATCAGTGAACGTGGTAAACTAGCTGACTATGCCAATCCGCTGTGTGGTAGGAGATGTGAAAGGTTTGAATATCATCGTGCACTAAACTGCTTTGATGTCATATACAGAAGGTGGCTGAAATCGACATTGGAATTCAAAGTAAATACCACAGGCTTGGGATACAGACATGCACGGGAGATGAAATATACGAGATTGTGTAATAGAGGCATCGACTCAAGAACTCCTTCGAATCAGCAAAAATGTCCAGGTAAACCCCCTGCGAGGATTTAGGATTTACCAGGACTTGTGAAGATGCCACATGTTACTTGATGCTCTACTGCAATGAGTGACAGAGCGTTTCTTTAATATGTGGAAGACTTTAGCCGTGATATGGACCAGTAAACTTCAGCACAATAAAGTATTTAATCATATCTGACATATTGGGCTAGTCTACCATTACTGGGCTGAAATTTCATGAAGAATGTCACCGATGTTCTCCCCATAACAACCCTAAATTACATATGCAAAGATTCAATTATGAACAAATAATAACAATTATTTTAGACTCATAGACTTTATGGTTCGTTTATCATAACCTACTTGCCAGAAATGGATGGATTTTATTCTTATTTTTATTTTAAATTTTAGTTAGTCACAAGGTATTCTATAAAAAATATGCATTGAAACAAGCTAATGTGTGAATTGTTAATTTTGTTTGCCTAATAAATAAATATATGATTGTTCTCAAATTAGTTTTCGAAACTTGAACAACCTTAGCAGTTAGCTCTTTAATTGATGCTTGTTAAATAAGACTATCCTTGCTCTGCACACATTGATAAACCAACTTGTGTTTTAGACACTGTTGTAGAATGAAAATAATAAATAAATAAACAAGCTGAGTAGCTAGCAGGTCCTCCGCCAAGTAGCCTGTTTGAGAGCATACAGCATATACGCTTCCAATATCTCCTTAAATATAACTTGGAAAGTTGATAATGTGTATGTGGAAAGAGACGTTCATCTGGAATTGTTGAGACAATTTGAGGAGGTTTGGGAAGCAGTAATGGGTAGTGTAACACTGGAATGTAAGTCTGTAGTTGTATATGGATTTGTGGATGGTTAGGTTTATAAATTGATGAGTGGAATAGATCAAGATATCGTGTTCACAACACAGATGGGTACAATATGGGTGAGTGAAATCCAAGATGGTCAATGGCAGCCATCTTGGATTATATACTACCTCAATGAAAATCAATACCAATCGCTGTCTAACTGATGTGAAGCACCGTCTCGAGTTTGAAGTTGATTGGTCAAATTGTTGTGGAGATATCACGTTCACAAGATCCGAGACGGATGGAATCCAATATCGTCATTGGCAGCCATCTTGGATTTGTACCTCAGTGAAAATCAATACCAATGGCTGTCTAATTGATGTGAAGCACATTCTCAAGTTTGAAGTCGATTGGTCGAACTGTTCTCGAGATATCGCGTTCACAAGATGTGGGATGGACAGAATCCAATATGGTCAATGGCAGCCATCTTGGATTATGTACCTCAGTGAAAACCAATACCAATGGCCGTCTAACTGATGTGAAAAACCTTCCCTAGTTTGAAGTAGATTGGTTGATTTGTTTTTGAGATATTGTGTTAACAAGATGTGGAACGGAGTGAATCCAATATGGTCCATGGCAGCCATCTTGGATTCCGTATCTCAGTGAAAATCAAAACCAATGGCCGTTTAACTGATGCGAAGCACATTCTCAAGTTTGAAGTGGATTGGTCAAACCGTTGTCGAGATATCGCGTTCACAAGATGTGGGATGAACAGAATCCAATATGGTCAATGGCAGCCATCTTGGATTACGTACCTCAGTGAAAATAAATACCAATGGCCATCTAACTGATGTGAAGAACCTTCCCAAGTTTGAAGTCGATTAGTTGAATTGTTCTCGAGATATCGTGTTCACAAGATCTGGGACGGATGGAATCCAATATGGTCAATGGCAGCCATCTTGGATTACGTACCTCAGTGAAAATCAATACCAATGGCCATCTGACTGATGTGAAGAACATTCCCAAGCTTGAAGTTGATTGGTGGAAATGTTCTTGAGATATCGCGTTCACAAGATGTGGGACGAACAGAATCCAATATGGTCGATGGCGGCCATCTTGGATTACGTACTTCAGTGAAAATCAATACCAATGGCCGTCTAACTGATGTGAAGCACCTTCTCAAGTTTGAAGTCAATCGGTCAAATTGTTCTTGAGATATCGCGTTCACAAGATGTGGGACGGACAGAATCCAATATGGTCGATGGCGGCCATCTTGGATTACGTACCTCAGTGAAAATCAATACCAATGGCCGTCTAACTGATGTGAAGCACCTTCTCAAGTTTGAAGTCGATTGGTCGAATTGTTCTCAAGATATCGCGTTCACAAGATGTGGGACGGACGGACGGACGGACGGACGGACGGACGGAGGGACGGACGGAAGGACGGACGGCTAGCATTTCCAAGTCCTCCCACCACTTCGTGGCGGAGGACAATAAAAATCTTCTGGGTGGAGGAAATATTGAGAGTGGGTGATGATAAATTTTAATGAGCCTCGACAAAATTTGTTATTCATTATTCCAAAACCTGTAAATCTGCAGTGCTACAGCATGGGTCCAAAAATGGTACAGTCCAAAAATGGCAAGCTGGTTTATTTACACTGATTACGTCCTTCATACACAAAATTTCAACTATCTGTGGATCTTACTACAGGATTTCTACATTTCTGCTTTTATCTAGAATATTGTTAGGCATGAATCAGCAATTATAAGACACAGGATCCTTAATTCACTCCTCCATGCTAGAAAACAGTCTAACAGCAAATAATGGCAGCTTTGCAACAGGCCAGACATTTAGGACCCAAAATTTAGCCCAGAGAACTACCACCCCCAACATGAATTGTTTCAACAGATAATTCTAATGATAATGCAAATAATTTGCATTGTAGCAATGACAGGACAATAAGTTTCAAAACAACAATTTCTGAAAATAATCAGACAAAACTTTCTCGATACAGGAACACACAATACCCAGTATAGTTAAAGGAATTTATATCCGAAAATTCATTTTAATCAAAATTTCCCATCCCTTGACCTTGTCAGTCTTTTGATCATTTTTTTCCCCAACGGCTTAGAGTATGGTCATGAAAAATTCACCCACTTGTCAATTTCGATATGAGGAAGATATCAAAAGCAGAAAAATGGAAAAAATATAATTTCATAATTATATTCATTTTGTACGTAATTTTAGTCAATGGGAATGTCCATCGGTCTTAACCATTTTAAGTATACAAACCCCAAATGCAGCATCAAATTGATCTACAAGTGTCAAACAATACAACTGAAGTGACATTAGAACAATATAATGTAGCCAAGTTTTCATGGCTTCGTTCGTTCCTACTATGCCCATCTTCACAAGTACAGGCAAATCTCAAACCTCGCTTTAATAGATCATATTGATAGATACACTGGTACGCGAGGATGTACTATGCCATGAATCCTCTTACTGAACTTACATGTACACTCCGGGACAAAACAACTCCATCCATGGGACAAAACGGCTCCATGCGTCATACGGCTCTATCTGGCAATAAAACAACCCCTCCCCACTCTCTGTCCACTGATTTTATCGAGTTCGGCAAATAGTTTCTTTGCCATTTAGAGCTGATCCATCTGCAATCAGTCTCCAAACATCAACGCCGGTTGAATTTTCCTCCATTATATTTGTACGTGTCACGTGACTGGCAGCGTATCATGCGGATCACGTGACCAGTACGTAGATAATGGCGGTACCCAGAAGAAATTGCATTTTTCTCCATTATATTCATACGTGTCACGTGATTGGCAGCGTATCATGCGGATCATGTGGCCCGTATGTAGATAATGGCGGTACCCAGAAGAAATTCAACTGGCCCTTGATGTTTGAGGACTGATTGCAGACGGATCGTTCGGGTTAAAAAACGGCCTGGATCAGGCCCTGGTACTACATGGAGAAAATAGTGGTCCAGTACTATTGTTTGACAGTTGTACCCTATTTCTCCTAATTATTCAGATTGTTACTTTTAGGGTACTGTGGAGAGAAATTCTGCAAACATTTCACAAATTTCACTAGTTATCTTTTCCGTTCTTGGGATAAATAACCAAGGCCATATCCAGAGCCATTTTGATACCTGTTAAGGGGTATGGGCGCCCAAACTTTACAGCGAATTTTAATGCTTTTTACATACAAATGTACCCAAATACATACAAATGCGCCCAAAAATAAGGCAAAAAAGACAAGAAAGGGTGTCCCCAAATAAACTCTGGATATGGCCCTGATAACATATCCATTCCACAAAATTTAGCCTCAGCTGACATAAAGATGGATTTTTTTTTGGTTTTTAAGTCTAAAAATGCTGTTCGAAAAATTAGAAGTAATAGGGTAGATGACTTTGATCCTGAATTTGGGGTTCTTATACTTAACTAGGTTAAGTCTGATTGACATACCCATCGACTAAAATTCTGTATGAAATAAATGTAAATATGAAATTATTTTATTTTTTTCAGTTTTCTTCTGTCAAATAAATCATCAAAAGACTTTAACACGGGGTAGCAGCTGCCGACAAGTAGGCGAACAGGACCAGTGAGCGAACAGGTCCAAACAAATGAGGTAAAATAATAAGTCCTGGGAAATTAACAATACCCAAAATTTGTAAGTGTTCAACAACTTGATTAGTTGGTTATTTCTACTTACGAAATTAGCTCATTTGTCACCCGATTCTGTTAGAAAAGCAGACGTCAGGTCGCTTGGGAGGTCAACAAATAAAATATTTTGAGATTCACATCCATTGTACAAACTGACAAAGGCAGATCAAGATAGTAATTACACAAAATGTTGGAGAAATTGTTGGTGAATCCGATCATATCTGAGAAAAATGACTTTTTCTTTCGTCATCTCTGACGTCGGCAAAAATTGTAATGCTGGTGAGGGCGCTAAGTGTGGATTTGGAGGGGACAAGTAATGGTTTGAGTTATTCCCCTTTTTTTCTTTCATAATGTGGAATTGCGGTACTTCATGCTAAAATGACTGCTCCCTCCGACATAGTTTCTCACAGTAGGCTGCGATTTTATGATGTTTTTCACTCAGCGGAAGTCTGTTTTACTGTGGAAAAGTACTATATTTGCTCAACAATCTATCATCGACAGACAATGACCAATATTCAATAATAGTGTATCTCTAAATGGTCGAAAGATCACCGACAAGTGTTCACTTACTGGTCCAGTATCACCATATTTTCGGAGATCAAACCACTCTTTTTGAAATCGTTCCTCACTCAAGCAAATTGCTGCTGGAGAATATATTCATACCTGAAAATAATTATCAACGTTTGGTTCTTTGTTTTCTTCCACTAGTTTTTATTTTAATATTCAAATCGCATTTCTGGAAATTAAAATCACTCCAAAGTGTTCGCTTACTGGTCCACCAAGGCTAGGAAAATTTGATTACATAAACAAATTCAAGATTTTCGGGTATCGGTATAAATTCCTCTTCATCAAGAGTCAATTGATGATCGACTAGCCAAATAACAGGACTTTGATTTCATTATCTGATAATAAAATTAGAGTCATGCATCATGCTACTTGACTAGTCCAATAAAATGGATCGTTCATGCTCTTGTTTAATATGCTGGAGTTATCGGGAGCCAGAACGTCCTATAGAAAATGTCATTTTGTCCATGGGAGCCACGCTGACCACCACAACGACCCCTAAAAATCCACTGTTTGTTTTTGTCGAAATACAGCAATTACATGTCTACTCACCATGCAAAAACTTATCTTTGGTATGTTTTCATCCAAGTTGCACCACTAGTAATTGTGGATGGGTCCGCAATGAATTATATCAAACCGTCAAAGTTTTAAACTTTGACGGTTTGATATTATTCATTGCGGACCCATCCACAATTACTAATAGTGTGTGCTGATTTCAGCAGCCAGCTTCTCTGCCGGAGCATGGCTTCCCTGATAGTAAAAGGAAGAACAAAAGAATCGAAACGACATCACAAATACCACGTGACACAGCCCACGGTAGGCGAAATTGACAAGCACTGACACTAACGGGGAACAAAAAGGGGCTAATGCCGCGCTGGTCATTTGCAAATCCCGCGAGAAAATTCAAACGTGTAATATTTAGGGTGAGGGGGGATACGTTGAAATATGCCTTTGAAATGAGGGCCTACACAACGGTAATATATTGTTGGAGTAAATCTACTTCATTCTCCGGATTTTTCAGAATCTAAAAAAAATTCCTGGATTTTCCGATTTGATGTCTCAACCGACCATGTTGTTGTTGTTTCTATTTTCGTCGATACTAAATCTCCGTTAAACCATTCTAGTAAACAAAAAATATTTTGGCTTGGGTTAGAATGCTCCAAAAATATAAATTATGGGATTAAAATTCGAGTTGTGTACTTCTGGAGGTTTAATAAGTTCGAAATAACCAATTCCCGAGTGATCACAATGCGATCTCCCCGCAGTGTTGTTTCCCAAAATAAACTCAGCTTTGCTGTTTAAGTATGTCAGACACTGCTCATTGCCTGTAGCTCTGCCCGCAGAGACTGACTATAGGGGACGTGTAGTTGTGTAACGGAAAGCAGTACGTTACCTCGTCTTCATTGGCACCAGATTTCAACGCGGTATTAACCCCTTTTTGTTCCCCATCAGAGTCAGTGGTAGTTCATTTCGCATGTGAAACTTGACCACGGGCTGTGTGATGTGGTATTTTTGTGACGTCGTTTCGATTCTTTTGTTTTTCCTTTTACTATCAGGGAAGCCATGCTCCGGCAGAGAAACTGGCTGCTGAAATCAGCACACACTAACTTTGACGGTTTGATATAATTTATTGCGGACCCATCCACAATTACTCAGGGTTCGTACACCTTAGGATGTCTGAAATTCCATGACTTTTCCATGACTTTCCATGACCAACTTCAGGAAATTCCATGACCTTTTCGGGCACACTTTCCCAGAAATGTGAAGATTTTTTACACTGAAATTCTTCATTGGTGGTGGATATCCTGCGAAGTCAATGCCATTATTTGTCTGCATGCCCTAATTTTAATATGCAAATGCCATACATAATTGAATCAAAAATGTCCCACAATAACAAACAACGGTGATGAAACTCGCAACTTTAAAAATTGGCTAGTTTCAAATTATTTGTCACGCTAATTCCAGAAAAACGCTTGTGTTCGAATTATATGTGACGCTTATTTTCATGGAAGATCCAAAATGGCGGACCGCTTCACCCTGATCACTGTGATCTATTGATAACCGTGTATTATGTTTGATATCTCTATCATAGTTCATTTAAAAGACTCGGGGCCATCCTTAAAAATATGTCAGTTGCGCGTAACCCGCCCTCTTCATCGACAAGCTACCAACCCCAAAGTTTTTATCAGCCATCTGTCGCGTAAATGTTTTTCTTTTTCTTCAACTTCAAACAGTCCCTGTGTAGTTGTTGATGTTATTATAATTAAATTGCGTAGGTCGTGAATTTGTCCGCCAGAGTTGCAAGTTTCAAGAATGAAATACAAAGAAAATAGAGTCTACGAAACGAAAGAAAAATCTGCCTTCACGTTGTTGTTGTTGAAAAGCGATATGCATGTTTAAAACTTTTGTGCCTTACTTCCCTATTTTGAAAGTGAACTCTTCCAATTCAATTCGTCGGGAAGCCTTGTGGGGTTACAACACCGGGTCAGTGGAAGTTTCCATTACCGCAATAGGGACGATAGCCCGACAGTATTGCGACACGTGCCTGCAGTCAGTCGACCATATTTCCGGGCTAAATCTGTACCGTGGTGCCGACGTTTGGTTCATTATCCATCAAACACGAAGTAAAGATGAAATGTCCAGGGATGTAAAGGATTGAAAATACATACAAACTAAACGTCTAAATTTCGCATGTACAAGCCAAGTCCTGCAATGATGATCGGGTTGTATAGTACATTGACTTGTCTACAACGTCACTCGTTAGGTGTCAGTCACCCAGCGATGAGATCAGGGTGCATATTTTATGTTCGTCCACTTCATAAAGTTGATTCCTCGTTGATTATAAACTGGATTAACATGTTGTTGGAAACACTGACGTCTGTCATTTTATTACATGGAAATGTCTCTCTGGATTGGTGAGTGAATAAAACACCAGCATCAATGTCTGTTGACATCTCCCCATAGCACAAATGAAATACTCAACTACTCCCTTTTTGCAGTCAAAATGTATGAGACACATCATACAGATCTAAAGAAATCAAATAATGGCTCCCTCGACATAGGAGTTGTGCATAAACTAACTATTACGCCGAAGCCCTGACAGGGACAAGCAGAGGGAAACATTTATATCTTTGTCCTTCCAAATCATCTGTTTATTGAAGAAAATGAGACATCGAAAATATCGCCAACCACCCGTCGTACAGCTCATTCTCTAGCCAGATATCGTTGAACCGGCACTTTCCCGGCATAGCCTAAAGCTTTGTTAGTTTAGCCTGGGTTTTTTTTCACTTGCACGCTTCGATGAATAAACAAAATGGCGACCGTTTCACTACAGAAGACGTCAAGAGTTATCGTTCTTGAATACGGTAATTTCGGGAACCTCGAAATAATCGTCAATGATCCACGTGGCAAAAGGTTTCCGATATTCTGCCGCGGTTTTCGTATAACGTAAACACCGTATGAAATTACCAAAGAATTCTAGATTTACCCCAAGTTCTTTTCGACCACGATTTTCGTTTGACAAGTTTAGAAATTGAAATTCAAACAAATACATGATGGACATTATATTGAGAGCAAGAAATACAAAATTTCATGACTTTCCCTGACCCAAGCTTAATATTCTTTATTTCCCTGACTTTCCAGGACCTGGAATAGGCAACATTTTTTTACATGATATTCCAGAAATTCCATGACCCGTACGAACTCTGATTACTAGTGGTGCGACTTGGATGAAAACATGCCAAAGATAAGTTTTTGCATGGTGAGTCAGGCTTAGATCTAGGGTGCCACAGCGTCCTTAAAAAGGACACTGGTATGAAATCAAATGACTGATTTTTGCATAAAATCAAATGATTTTATTTCAGAATACATACTTGAAACAGCCAAAAAGTGAAGTGAAATGTAAACTGACATTAACTGTTGCAAGAATACACCCAAAAAATCCCAATGTACAAATTTTTCATCATATGTATGGCAAATTATGGACTTTCTGACTTCTTGCAAGACATTTGAAATTGCATTTCTTCAAATACGGGCAGTGTTATTTCAAATAAGGACTCTGGTTAAAATATCTGGATCTAACCCTGTGAGTAGACATGTCATTGCTGTATTTCGACAAAAACAGTGGATTTTTAGGGGTCGCTGTGGTGGTCAGCGTGGCTCCCATGGACAAAATGACATTTTCTATAGGACGTTCTGGCTCCCGATAACTCCAGCATATTAAACAAGAGCCTGAAACGATCCATTTTATTGGACTAGCTACTTGACTAGATCCACTCATTATTTGTTTCAGATGAACCATTATGACATCATGAAACAAAATTTATGTTGTTGTTGTTGTTGTTGTAAATATACAGCCGGCAAACACAAGTCTGAACTACCTAGTATTATGCTTATACTTCAACTGTCACAAAACACAGGTGGGGTCAATATTGGTACGAACATGTATTAATGCGAGTTGTCTCACCGTGTGTTGCGCTGTGACGATTGCCGAAAAGTTAGTTTTCGTCGTCTAAACTCTGCGTGGTGAAAACAACAACCTGTTGATTCCTTCTTCGCGATTTTCCAACCAGGAAACTGTTATCCAATCATAAAGCTTGTTTTTCAACAGTATGGTTATAAAACATACATTATTCATTGCTATTGGTTGATTAGGCAGCGTGATTACATGACGTCATAACGCGGGAATTGTTCACTTTCCAGTGTATTTTTCCCACGTGTGGTGTGATTCTGATGTGATGGCTTTGAAAACAATATATCAAGCTCTTCACAGTCACAAGCTATTTTTGACAATGTTTACTCTCTGCAGGTCTAATTACAGCATGCAATTGCTATAACAGGTGACACCAGTCTATCTGATTTGTTACTATTTGTTCTTTATGTTAATCTCTCGATTTTATCTCCCTAAACCATGTTTAAATCTTGCAAGTTGTATGCGTGTTATTGTATCGATATATCCAGTCCTTAATGGATATGTGAATTGTTGTTTTTTTTATGATACCGGTACAATGAAATTCAATTGAGTTGTCTGCTGCAAATATGCAGAGAGACGAGATTTCTCACTGGTATGGTACATGTAAAGGTTATTTCACACTGTATGTAAATCTAATATCTGATCTAATACACCATGTAGGCCTACAACAATAAATCAAGCTAATGAGGTTATTTGATAACAAGTTGTTTAATGGTTTAATTCAGAGTGTTACCAAGCTAGGAAAGAATTTAACAGAAAGAGACAGAGATTTCGGAAAAACAAAACCGAATTTAACTACACAAGTATGATGAATTCTGGTAAAGAATATAAAAAGTGTATAAAAAGGCAGAGTCAGAGTACACAAAGAAATTGAAGGAAGAAATTAAGAAGTGTAAGAAATATTACCCCAAAACATTTTGGAAATTATTGAATGGAAAATCGAAAAATAACAATTGTAAAGCGAATGTAGACTCTCTATTGAAACATTTTACAGATTTAAATAAGCTTGAAGGTGAGAGTGCAGATGAAGATATGTGTATATGGATAATGACGTTAGATTCTCTGGGAGCCATATTGAAGAGCATTTGAGTTTGCCGAATGGGTAATTTGAAAAATGGGAAATTTGCAGAGATTGACAATATAGCGAATGAGCACATTAAGTGTACCTTTGAAAAGTATAAAAAAATTATACTTTGCAATTTTCAGTAGGATTCTGGAAACCGGTAATATTCCGAGTAATTGCACTACTGGTATCAGTGTGCCTATATATAAATACAAAGGAGACCCGAATGACCCAGTATATATAGAGGTATAACTCTGCTTAGTTGTCTGGGTCAGGTTTTCACTGGTGTTATTAATAACCGTTTAACAGCCTATATGTTGAAAGCAATCAATTACTTTTCGAAAATCAGCTGGTTTTCGCAATGGGTACAGTGTAATAGACCACACATTCCTTCTTAAATATCTGATCGAATTATTCCTTCATACTAGAAAACTGTATTGTGTATTTGTTGACCACCAAAAGGCGTTCGACTCTGTGCAGAGAATGGGGTTATGGAAAATGTTACTAGACATGGGCATAGATGGGAAAATATTGAATTTGGTAATGAATATGTATAAAGATGTCAAATCATGTATTAGAGCCAATGGGCGATTGTCTACTTTCTTTAGTATGCATGGCGTGCGTCATGGTGAGAATTTGTCTCCTTTGCTATTTGCCTTATTTGTTAATGGCCTGGAAGTATTCTTAACTACAGAAGGTAACCAAGCAATAGATGTCGAAAATAGCGAGGTTGATATATTGTTCAAAGATATGCTACTTATGTACGCCACAGTATTTTTTTCTGAAACCAAGGAGGGTTTACAAAAGGCACTAAATGATTTTGCTACGTACTGTGAACGCTGGGAATTAGAAGTTAATGTCCAAAAAACAAAGGTTGTTATATTTCATAAGAGAAGAGTTAAAGGTTATAATGCTGAATTTATCTATAAAGGAGAAACATTGAAAAAAGTGGATCATTTCAGATATCTAGGAGTTATTTTTGCATTTAATGACAATTCCTCACTTTGTACTAAAACTTTAGCTGAACAAGGACAGAGAGCAATGTTCAGCCTAATTGGTAAAGGCAGGACATTAAAACTGCCTATTGATATTCAGCTGGGGTTATTTGATGTATTAGTTGCTCCAATTCTCTTCTATAACTGTGAAATCTGGGGGCATAACAAGCTTGATTTGATTGAAAAGGTTCATTTAACATTTTGTAAGCATATACTAAGCTTGAAACAATCCACTACGTCATGTATGGTCTATGAGGAGATTGGAAAATACCCCAAAACATAGCATAGCATAACAATTAAATGTAGACTTTTAAAATTTTGGTGTAAACTTGTGAACAGTAATGAAACAAAACTAAGCCATAAAATGTACAAACTAATTTATACTTTGCATGAGACGGGTATATATTCCTCCCCATGGATCATTAATGTACGAAACATCTTAGATGGTTGCGGTATGTCGAATATATGGCACGACCATCATAATTTCAATACTACATGGCTAGTAAATGCTGTCAAATTGAGACTACAAGACCAGTATATACAGGAATGGCGAGCAATGGTCGTTGGAAGTCCTAAATGTTATTTGTACAGTATATTTAAAGCTGATTTTTGTCGCGAGAATTATTTCAGCTATCTGTCACAGCGCGATTATATAACGTTTTGTAAATTTCGTACGGTTAATCATAGACTGCCCATTGAGACAGGCAGATATGAAAATATTGCAAGAGAAAATAGGCT
This sequence comes from Hanleya hanleyi, assembly GCA_036873755.1. NCBI lineage: Eukaryota > Metazoa > Mollusca > Polyplacophora > Lepidopleurida > Hanleyidae > Hanleya > Hanleya hanleyi. The sequence goes on along the minus strand of JAVTVY010055973.1, from coordinate 9,035 downwards.
GTGTGAGCTATGCAATAGCGGCGCTGTGGGAGATGAGTTTCATTTCTTAATATAATGCCCAGCGTTTACAGAAAGATAGGGAAGAACTCAAACCATCTTACTTCACTAGAGCTAAAGACATAAATCATTTTGCTACATTGCTTAACGGAAATATAGGAAAACAGTTGGAAAACTGGTACTTTTCATTAGACGTGGTTTAAAATTCACGTAGATATGTTAAACCCCGCCATGCGACATGTAATTAAAACTGTTTGTGCTCCATGCTTTCCTGAAGATAGCGAAGAACTCGTACCATCTTACTTTACTAGAGCTAAAGACATAAATCATTTTGCTACATTGCTTAACGGAAATAGGAAAACAGTTGGAAAATTGGTACTTTTCATTAGACGTGGTTTAAAATTCACGTAGGTATGTTAAACCCCGCCATGTAACATGTTGTAATTAAAACTGTTTGTGCTCCATGCTTTCCTGTAAAGTTTGAGCAAATAAAATGATGATGATGATGATGATGATGATGATGGGAACAGCCAAACAACTGAGTGTAGTACGGGAGACTGAACCAAACGGGCCATATTGATCAAATTTGCGGACGCCATTTTGTCACGAGCAATAAAATAATCCGATTCTATATCATCTTATCTCTTATCAGAAACATTGTTTATATTTTTGTTGCTGTATATCTGTAATTCCACTCTCGAAACTGATGGCGATTAATCCCTGCAATCCAACGGTGCTAAAGCCCGGCGCACACGAGAGCTATCAACTGAGCTAACGGCCTCAATTGCCTGTCAGCTCAGGAGATAGCTCTCGTGTGCGCCGGGCTTTACTCACTACGGTGTTGCTTGCTCAATTTTGCTCGATACAATTACGTTTCATAGAAGAAATAAGAAATAAGTTTAGTTTTAGCTAAACTGTTCAGTTTTAGCTGCACGACCGAAACTCACAACGACCACTTCTGTTTTGAATTAGCCTACTCGTAACGGCTTGCAATTTATGCACCAGCGCCCGTCATTTCTGTCGACCCATTCAGATAGCAAGCGTCAGATCCTACACTCAATATTCAGCCGTGTACATGAAAGAATATCCTGGTCAATCAGAGTTTGCTAAGGTCCGGCTTAAGTGTTTGATCCTGTGGCCTATTTCGCGATGAAATGATTTATTTGACACAACAGTTTGAATTGATTTGACTCATTGTTAAACTTGTGAAGCACACGTACTTCACACTATCGTTTAACACTGGTAATATCCCGCGGCAATTGAAGGAAATACTGTTAATCAATCCAATACAATACAATACTTTATTTCCATATATGAATCATACAGAAATTAAAAAAGAACATAAATTAAAACAAAAGACAATAGAACAATTACCGTGTTAAAAACAATTTGCTCCTAATGCGTCAGAGTGACGCAATGAGGAACACAGCCTGCAATCCACTCAACTACATAGATCATGGTAGTTAAGTTTGCTTCTCAAAGTCATCTTTGAAGAAACTTCCAAAGTTCCTGTATACCTGTTCTCATTTAGAGACACGTAGTCATTTGCCACTTCGACAAGATCAAGGTAATATCTACGCTCCAAAATAAAGGTTGCCTTTACCGATCTGAACAGGTCGATATCTCAGCAGCAGCCACGAGTCAATTTCTGTTACGTCATAAACGATAATAGAAAAAAACGCAACACAAAACTTTTGTGATGACAAGGATTAACAATCAAATATTTATTTACAATGCTAAAATCATATACAAATTAAGTAAGGTCAACTTAACAAACAAATATGAAATAGAGTTCAATGCTATACCGGTGTATCTCTCACAGTCCGTACTAACGTGCAAATCTCTATACAATCCGTGCCGACGCGCAGAAATCGCGTTCCTGTATTTTGATAGTCCAACACCGCTCAGCCGTTTACTGTTCCATCAAAGGGTACAACCTCCAACAGTTCAATCGTGTAGATAACACAGCGGTCAAAACACAGGAGTAATCCAACAGTCAGTATTCTCAGGCAAAGGTAATATCCAGATAGTAACACAATCTAATGCACCCACATAGAAGCCAGTTTGAATCCCTCTCGATCCCTGAATGTCAGGCTATTTATACTCTATATGGCATTCCAGAATATTCTACCAAATCAAGAAGCTTGCACCGGTACAGCATTGACGTATGATCTAACCCAGATACGATCACAACAGCTTCTAGAAAGCTCGAAATGATTAACCCACAAAACAGTATGTAAACAAGCGTAGGCTTGTGCAGATGGCGCTGTAACCCAATTACCCGCGTCATACGAGTCTCTTCGTGTATCGGCCATTTGCAATTATGATAATCGACATTTACTTGCGATAAATCGGTCACGACTTCGAGAAAATTCCAGATGGATGACTCACATAATACGTAGCTCTATTATTCCAGAACTATCTACAGTGTCCAATTCTACACTGCAATACCATGACAATCAAACTTGGAACTTTCTTGACAATTCAAAACATTATTACAAAAAGAAATCTATATTACAACAGCAAAAATGTTGACAAACATATGTACATTATATGCGAGACAAACAATCAGCGATCAAATTGTTCTTGCCTTAATATGTCTGATTTCAATATTGTATTCTTGTAACACCAAACTCCATCTCAACAATCTTTGATTTTTGTTTTTCATCTTACTTATGAAAACAAGTGGATTGTGATCACTGAATACAGTAATTGGCAACGATGAAGAAGTAACATAAACATCAAAATGTTGTAAAGCCAATATCATTGCCAAACATTCTTTCTCAATTGTAGAACAATTTCTCTGATGTTTGTCAAATGTACGTGAATAATAACATATTGTGTGATCTACACCATCTATACCTTTATTTTAACAAAACGGCACCAGCAGCAACATCACTAGCATCTACAGCCAGTTTAAAAGGTGAATCAAAATCTGGTGCTGAAAGAACTGGCGCGCTCTTGAGTATGGTTTTCAGGTTTTCAAAAGCTGATTCACATTCATCGGTCCAAACGAGAGTTACCCTCTTTCTTAAGAGTCGAGTTAGAGGTTCAGTAATATCTGAAAAATCTGGACAAAATTTCCTGTAGTAACTAGCCATACCCAAGAAATGCATCAGTTGTCTCTTACATGTTGGTCTTGGAAATAGCGAGATGGCACTAACCTTAGCATCTACAGGTTTTATCTGACCCTGACCTACAACATGACCCAAGAATGTCACACGTGCATGTCCAAATTCACTTTTTTCCAAGGTTGACTGTCAGCTTGGCGTCACTCAGCCGATTGAACAGTGCGCGAATTCTCTGTAGATGATCTTCCCATGTATCGCTGTAGACATTGACGTCATCAATGTAAGTCTCACATCCTTCCAAACCAGAAGTAACACTGTTGATGAGACGCTGGAACGTGGCTGGATAATTTTTCATACTTTGTACTGGAACAGACCACCCGGAGTGACGAATGCTGATATCTCCATCGCACGATCTGTCAGTGGAACTTGCCAAAATCCTTTCAGAAGATCAAACTTTGACACGAACTTGGCACTTCCCACTTTATCAATGCAATCGTCAATGCGTGGAATAGGGAATGTGTCTGTTTTGGTCAATGTGTTCACCTTTCTGTAGTCAGTATACATCCTGTAACTGCCATCTGGCTTTGGAACGAGGATACAAGGTGAACTCCAGTTACTATTACTTGGTTCAATGAAGTCATTGTCCAATAAATACTGAATCTCTTTTTTACGTAGTTTTGTTTAATGAGATTCAAACGATATGGGTACTGCTTCACTGGATTGGAATCTCCGACATTGACGTCATGTGAAATTGTATCAGTCCGAGTAGGAATGTCGGGAAACAAATGTTCATATTGACTGAGCAGAGTTCGAAGTTCTTCCTGACGCGCTGGTTCAACTTGGAATCCAAATTAAGTAGAATGTCAGAGTTCTGTAATTTCGCCGCTGTCATGGGCTCTTCACAAGTTTCATTATTATCAGGGTCAGGGCTAACTACACTTACAGGCTGTACAGTACTGTTAGTGCCATCTCTGTCTATGTACAACTTCAACATATTTACATGACATAACTATTTGTTTTTACGCCTGTCAGGAGTCTGAATTACATAATTAAGGTCACCTAATTTCTTTTCAATGACATAAGGACCATAATATCTAGCCTTAAGTGGATTACCAGGAATAGGCAGAAAAGACAGTACCGTCTCACCAGGTTTGAAACTTTGTTTAAGGACATGTTTATCATAGGTTATTTTCATATCTTTTTGTGCTGACTTTAAATTTGACATGACCAAATCACGTGCTTTAGTCAACCTGGTGCGAAAGTCCGACACATATTGTAAGAGACTACATGAGTCAAGATCACTGTCTAGGAACATTTCCTTTAGCAGTTTAAGGGGTCCTCTAACTGTATGACCAAAGACTAATTCAAATGGACTGAAGCCTAAAGACTCTTGAACAGACTCTCTGACAGCAAACATTAACAAATGTATGCCTTCATCCCAGTCTTTCTCGGTGTAAAAACAATAAGTTCTAATCATGTTAAGTGGAATCTTTCTAATGCGCCTTGGCTTTCTGGGTGGTATGCAGATGATTTATACTGCTTTATTCCCAATTCATGCATGACTTGTTGAAAGATTCCTGACATGAAATTAGATCCCTGATCAGGATGAACAGACTGGGGTAGGCCGACAAGTGTGAAATTACAAGCGTCTGGTCCGTCATTCATGATTCAGCCGTCGTCCATTAAAGATTATCCGCGTCCATAATTCAAAGACCTATTCCATATTAGCACCAAATTCAAAAAGAGAATCATAATATACATAAACATAGGCTTGTTTCCTGCAAGAGAGAAGCGGCCTCAACAATAGTTTTTGCCTTAATATTCCGTAAAGGAATGGCCTCAGGGAACCTGGTTGAAGCACACATGATTGTTAACATGTATTGATTGCCTGACTTTGTTTTTGGTAATGTTTTTACTAAAGGCTTCCACAAATCCAGGGATTGGTTGTAGAGGGGCCTTTGGTATGGTTTGGTTTGGTTTTTCTACCATTTGACATGTGTGGCACGACCTACAAAATTTCGTAACATCTTTCTTTGAATTTGGCCAATAGAAATGATGTAGAATTTTGTAATATGTGTTGTTAACACCTAAATAGCATGAAAGAGGCGTTTCATGGGCTAGTCTGAGGATATCCGAACGATTTGAATTTGGTACCACAATCTGATACTTAACTGCCCACTCATCATCAGGTAACAAATCTGGCGGTCGACATTTGCGCATAAGAACACCATTCTTACAAAAGTAACACACAGGCTCTTGAGTTACATCACGCTCATCTACTGCCCTGTCAAACAACTTGGAAATGTCCTTGTCACTATGCTGTTTATTAACCAGCTGTGATTTTGAAATTTTGTCATTAGAACATTCCAATTTGCTATCAAAATGTGGCTTATCAGTTTCATCATTTAAACACACGAAAGTGTCAGCCAAACAAACGTCATCGATGACGTCATCTTTAAGAGACTTTTCAGACTCCTCAGCCAATTTACTCATGGATCTAGTAACTGCACAAGCAGGATACAAACTTTGAATTTCGTCTTCAACTTGATCATGAATCTGGTCCAAACAAGGCTTGTCAGTTACAATCGGGTTAACCCCGACCTTATCTCCCGCAAGATCATTGCCAAGAAGTATTTGAACACCCTCAAATGGTATACTACCTTTAATACCCACCGTAACAGGTCCAGAAATCAAGTTGGAAGACAGATGAACGTTATGGAGCGGAACGGGCGTATAATTTACAAAATCTACCGCTTTAATCAGGACATCACTGCCTGCAGATGAAGAATCAGAAACCGGCAAAATATCTGCCAACAAAAGAGACTGGGATGCACCCGTGTCTCGCAAAATCTTCACAGGAGTAGCATTGGAAAACTCACTTGAAAGTGACACAAAACCATTGTGGATAAATGGTTCAAAAATCTCCATAACAGGATTTGAAAAACTGTCAACCTTATCCTTGATAGAACTAATAGGAACAGTGTCCCTGGCCATCTTAACGTCATATAAACTATGAACGTCACTAACCTGTTTGGGTAAAGATCTTGAAGTGAGGAAAGTACTGGGCTTTTGAAAGGCTTGATCTTGCTGTCTTCTTTTCAATTTAAAACAATGAGCCATTAAATAGCTACAAACGGGAGACTTATTTTGAGTGTTAAAAGTGGATGACTGAGACTTTGTGTTTGACCTTTGACCTTTGTAACTGGGGTTAAAAGTTTTAGGCCTTGAGAAAGAACTTCATTTGTTACCTGAGATGTTAGACTGGAATGAACTTGGCTTAACAGCATTGACAAAAGATAATTTGTGTGTCAGAGCGTATTCATCAGCAAATCGGGCTGCTTGGTCTAAAGTGTTGGCATTCTTTTCATCAAGAAATGTTCTAATATCACCATGGATACACCTTTTAAATTCCTCTAGCAGCATAAGCTGTCTAAGGTTTCAAAGTTGTTGTCAATTTTAACCAAAGCACATCACCTATCAAATAACTGTTCTTTTGAACGAGCAAATTCTACATGAGTCTGAGAGTTTCCTTTTTCACAACTACGAAACTTTTGTCTATAGGCTTCAGGAACTAATTCATAACCTTTAAGGATTAAAGCCTTCACTGTATCATAATTTGATGCTTGCTCTACCGTCAGTTGAGTGTGAATGTCCCTTGCCTTTCCGATCAAAACACTTTGAAGAAGTAAACTCCAATTTTCTTTTGGCCAGTTTAAATTTTCAGGAATTTTCTCAGAATGCAGAAAATATTTATCAACTTCTTTTTCCTGAAATGGTGGGACGAGACGTATTTGTCGAGCCGCATCAAATTTTGATTGTGATTGTACAGGTGCATGTGTAGGGGGACTTGTTCGCGACTGTAATTCCAAATGCTTCATTTCTAACTGAAACTGTCTTTCTTCGCTTTCTCTCTTTCCTCTCTTTCTAACTTTTCTCTCTGTAATTTTTCCTCTTTTTCTAATCTTTCTCTCTCTAATTCTCTGTCTAAAGCTAATTTCTTTAATTCCAGCTGATGTTGCAATTGTAATTTTCTTATTTCCAAATCACCAGCTGTTTCCTCAGTTAAATCAAAATCACTTTCATCCCAAAGTTGTTTGCCAGCAAAATGTTTAATAATGAGCCTATGTCTTCTATGAGCCTACTAGCCTATGTTTATGTATACTATGATTGTCCTTTTGAATTTGGTGCTAATACTGTTATATGGAATATGGAATAGGTCTTTGGATTATAGACGCGGATAGTCTTTAATGGACGACGGCTGAATTATGAATGGCGGACTAGACGCTTGTAATTTCTTAATTTCTTGCTTTCTCCAAGATGTTTTAACTTTAATTTGTAGCAATTTACAAAGCGCGAACATATCCACTTTGCGTAGTTCGATAAATTCCTCCTGACTAGGCTCTAAGGCAAACTGTGCTGGGTCAAATGACATGCTGATAATATACTACTCCTTGACTTCACAAATTCAGACAACGTATCAATTTAGAACAACATTGCAAAAACAGATCAACTGGCAAGCTGTTATGTAAACAATGCTCCCGCACAGGCCCTCAATTTCTGTTACGTCATAAACGATAATATAAAAAAAACGCAACAGAAAACTTTTGTGATGTCAAGGATTAACAATCAATTATTTATTTACAATACTAAAATCATATACAAATTAAATAAGGTCAACTTAACAAACAAATATGAAATATATTCTTACTGTTCAATGCTATACCGATGTATCTCTCACAGTCCGTACTAACGTGCAAATCTCTATACAGTCCGTGCCGACGCGCAGAAATCGCGTTCCTGTATTTTGATATTCCAACACCGCTCAGCCGTTTACTGCTCCATCAAAGGGTCCAATCTCCGACAGTTCAATCACGTAGATAACACAGCGGTCAAAACACAGGAGTAATCCAACAGTCAGTAATCTCAGGCAGAGGTAATATCCAGATAGTAACACAATCTAATGCACCCACATAGAAGCCAGTTTGAATCCCTCTCGATCCCTGAATGTCAGGCTATTTATACTCTATATGGCATTCCAGAATATTCTACAAAATCAAGAAGCTTCCACCGGCTCAGCATTGACGTATGATCTAACCCAGATACGATCACAACAGCTTCTAGAAAGCTCGTAATGATTAACCCACAAAACAGTGTGTAAACAAGCGTAGGCTTGTGCAGATGGCGCTGTAACCCAATTACCCGCGTCATACGGGTCTCTTCGTGTATCGGCCATTTGTAATTATGATAATCGACATTTACTTGCGATAAAACGGTCACGACTTCAAGAAAATTTCAGATGGATGACTCACATAATACGTAGCTCTATTATTCCAGAACTATCTACAGTGTCCAATTCTACACTGCAATACCATGACTCAGCTGTCTTCAAAATTGATAGTCAGTGACGGTTAAACTGGATATTTGGACCATGGCAACAGGGATGCTAACTGAGACATGACATGCAGCGCCATCTATGTGTATAGATTACCATTCCGGCAGCTGCTTTACGAGACAGAGAAGGGCCGAATCATTGTATATATATTCTTCCTTAGGTCCTAAGGAAATTTGAATCAAAACGTTGCATGCTGAAGAAGAATCACCATTTTGTTTTTATCTTGTCGAAAAAGGGGGCTGTGGGCGGCTATAGCCTACCCAGCTCCCCGGCTTCGCGGACCCTGGAATTAACCAAATCCTTCCACAAAACCACACTACTGCAGCCACTATCTTTAAGAACGGTAACTCCATTTCTCTACGCAAAGCCCTCGCCAGCAGGCATATCATAACTAATTCTAACTTTGTTTTATGGTCACATGCTACAGTTACCAACAGAACAACACTCAGACATATCACCTTCTGACATAGGTGCCCCAATACAAACCGCAAAAGCTAGTTTAGGATTATATAATTTTCTTTCCTAAATTTCCTGCAGTTCTTTATAACATGACCTAAGTAACCACACCCGTAACA
>JAVTVY010055972.1:0-28801 GCA_036873755.1 Hanleya hanleyi | reverse complement strand
TATATTGTACTGTTGTGAATTTCTCTTGAATGTGACAATTGTATTGATAAACGAATACAACTTTCAAAATGTAGTTTCAATATTGTGTATATTGTACTCAGAGACTTATATAGTATAGTATATATTAGTTTCGTCTGATTTTCTCATTGTAGGTCTGATTTTTCTTCTTCTTTATTTATGTTTCCTGTCAGTGCCTAGAAGATTTATTTCTCTAATTTTACTGGTTAGTTTAGGCTACTCTTCGTATAAAGATCTCTGTTGTAGTATCACGTACATGTTTTGGTGAAACTTGACCCAAATGTAGTGTGATAAGAGATGTAGCCACTTTCTCAAGGGGTATAGGATGTCGGAAATCGCCCCCCCCCCCCCCTCCGAATAGGTTCTACATACAAAGCCCTCGGCTGAAGGAAAACGACTACAGTCACAGAAATAATATGTGTATTTTCTTTCTACGATAATAATAGATACATCAGAAACGTACTAGTAACTAGGAAAATAAACCAAATGTATGTGTCTGGATTAGGAATTTTGTTTTAAGGGGATTATCCTCAGTATTTATCTTACAACGTCAGCAAAACAGACAATACATATGCTACATGTATAACATGTGTCATAAACAGGGATTTGTGTTGACTAAATCACGATAATTATCTCACTGTAGTTCTATGTAAGTGACAGGTTGTCGTGCAAAGCAGGCCTTGTTAGAAACTAGTTTATTTCACGCAATGTTCACAGCACATACCAAGCAGTGACTGCCAAAATACTATTACACACAAATCTAGAAATGGTATGGTAATATTATCTGCGAGGTCAGGTCAGATTAGAATGATTATTCATCAGACTTGAGCCCCGAAAAGTTAAACCAAGGCTTTTGTGTAAAAGTAGACCAACAGGATGTCATACTAAATCTGTGGGTACATTTCTAACACAGTATTCGCAAGCAACATACACATGTATATTGTCATGCCTACACCATGTACACTGAAATAGTCCCTAGTGAGGAGATAGCGTGCCGGATGTTTGTGCTGCTGCACGTGACTCCGCGCGTCTCGCTGTGATGTCATCATTGTACATATTCCTACTAGTACAGCTGTCATTTTGTGAAAAGAACCTGATTATTTTTTGGCAGCCACGAAAAAGGATTTAAATTTTGGGAGCTGAACCCTTATGTAAAATGCACCGTTGACCTCACGGCGACGCCATACGTTAATATCCCCTAGAAATCAACAACTCAGAAGAGAAGCCTGTCTGCCTTTGAATACATTTGCATGTCTGCCATTGAATACCATTGGGCGTGGTTATACATATATATTGTAAGTATATTTTCGATATCTAAGTATTTTGATTATTTTTGAAGGTGGTCCATATCAGGTCCACCCAATTATTGCTTTCATGTCATGGGATCATAATTTAATATGTGGACCCCTTAACATGTGGACCCTTAATATGTGGACCCCTTAACCCTGTCTGACCTTCGTGATTTGGAGTGTACCTCAGCCTGGGGCATGGATGCGGATTTTACTATCACCAGCCTCTAATTGTATAAATATCTTATCTGAATATATACCACCATACATAATGATAGATCAGAGTGCGGTTCATATGACGTTTCAATTGCCACTTAGGAAAAGGGTCCACCATTCATGAATTCTCCACAGCCTCTAGAATGCAACCATGTTTCATGCTATTTTCACGAAACGCACCCTTTTCCGAAATAACTACTGCAATACACCAACATCGCTACACGCCTTCCGAACAAAATTATTCCTGTTTACTGCCATAGCTAGATCTACCGAACTGTTTCATAAATATATGTATCCCAACCCAGTGACGGTACGAATTAATTGTTGAGGGGACCAAGGAGGACCACACAGCCTAATAATTTGGATATGAGAGAGATAGAGGATTTGACGTCGCGTTCAGCAAAAAAAAAAGGAAGAGTATGAAAAGTGGGTTTGTAAAGTGTAGAGAATAGTAGGAATATTCCAAATTGTCCGAGGAAATATTCCGCCTCTCGTTCATATCATCAAAACTTCAAATATCGCTCGTAATTACAATAAATTAAAAAATAAATGCTATGTGTATGTACCTACTTCTCCCCAGAGTACTTTCTGTCTAACTGATGTTTACTTCATCAATGATCAGCCCAAACTGAATAATAATACGTTTTCTGTTTATTGAGCTTCTCATGCTCTCTGATAAATAGGACATTAGTGCCACACCATATTACCATTTTCACGATCGCAATCAAGTGACTACTCTCCGTGCATGTATACCGATTGACTGAATATAGTATGAATCTATTGTAATATTTAATACTTGGTAAGCTTTTAAAGATAGAACACAATCAGCACAATCAATGGTTATGCTTGATTATCAACGAACTTTCATATGTTACCCTTAAATTCTGTAGCTGTCCGTCCGTATTTTTATAACCTGAGAACCAGGCAGCGTATAGATAGAATCTTTTCACCGTTCGAAAGGTATTGATCAGGACATTGACATAGGCCTATTTTGGATCGGGTCACGGGGTGGGTGATGGCTACGCCCGTGCATTGTATGAGTTCATTATCAGCTTTAGTATGCTGAGCATGCCAGCGCTGTGAAAGAGAGACAGGCCCGGGCAGAAAAGGTCACAGTCAAAATATACATATCAGGCTGTCGAGCGTGGGAGTCTTATCAAAGGAGACAAACTGGGGCAGTTATGTCAGTCAAAAACATTACACATGTTGATGTCTTTGTTAATTTATTAACGTCCTAGAGTAGATTAAAAAACTTAACGCACACTTTTGGTATCGAAACTGCTACAGTATGGAACACAAAACTAAACATACGTACTCAGGTACATGCATAATTTCAGGATATTCATTGCTGTGGGATTTGTTAAACAGCATACAATCCTACTTTCAGCAAATTGCCGTTGTCCATAATGTGTTGTCCCAGAACTCGACAACCGCATGATATAGATATACACTGTATGTGTTATTTTAAAGATGTTGCTCGGGAGAGTAACATAAAACTATTTTGGGCGGGGTCATTGGGAGTGGGACTGGCCACACCCAAATTGTGTTTCACTGTGTTATAAGTATACATGATATGCGACATAAAATCAGTGTCGAAAATGAGTCACATGGAGAGGTATGCTGAGGGTGTACATATGAATACAAGCTTCAGATCCTGCATTCAGTAGATAGCCGTCGTACACCTTGTGTTTTCCAATACGTGGTTGGCCTTGAATTGAATTACACCAACCTATATAAAAGCTAGTTATTCTTCCGTGGGAAACTACTTAATAATTGCCAAGTTGGTCTACAAATATATACCCATTCGTCTATAACTTTAATTATTATACAATAATAGTGTTATCCCACGGCCCTGGTTTTGAAACAATGATTTATTTCAGCCGAGAAGACAAATGATTTCACCCCGCCCTACTCTGCTATGTATCACCTATTCCTAACTCAGGAACCACTGGGTGTGCAGTCACGATTCATATCTCATCGGACAACTCTCACGAATGAGAGTGCCATGAACGTGTATTTTTGTGCTGGACAAGGGGGCTCAAAACCATTAAACCCGTGTATTTCCACATTATCCTGTAGTATCAGCATTTTGCCCACCTAGCGGGTCATTCAGCGCTTGTAAAATATTAAAACAAGTTATAGCTCTTCTGCAGCCAATCTGAATGCCGGAATTCAGTTGTTTTCATGTTTTGTTTTTGTTTAGTTTTCTTGGAAGGAGTTAGATGCAGAAAAAGTTTGTGAAGCATTTCACCCGTAACAGGAATCTGGAATTCATCAGAGTGCGTAAATGAATCTATAGAATTCAGGTCGGCAGATCTGCCATTCTCATTGTACATCTTCACTTCTGTACCGGCTGTTCTACGTGCACGTTCTGGAGTACTCCTAACAGTTTACAGGGCACGTGATTCAAGTTCAGTCCCCGGATTTTCCCCTCAGTTTATAATGCACGTATCGGGATTTCCTGTATGTTTCTGTATATTGGTGATAAGGCTTCATATCTTTTTCTAGGAATTCAGGATAATTATACATGAGCATAGCCACTCAAAATAAAGTTACAGGTCTGAAAAAATTTCCGCTCCTCTTTAATATCGAAATAACTATTTCGTATGATAGCTGAAGAGTGTGATACGCATAGTACAACAGAATATTATAATTATGAGAAAACGTCAGAGGTAAAAAAAAAGTATATATACATGTTTGCTATTGCAAATTTATATAAAAAAAAGCAATACCTTATGGATGAACGTCTAAGAATGCAAAGTAATTTTGGAGATTTAATTGCACAGGTTTATACCGGTATAGTACAGGAGCCGCGGCGGAGCACATTTGAAAGTGGGGGGAAGGGGGGCTGAACTTCATACCGGCCATGTTAAATGTTGAACTGGTGCTATCTAAGATAGGATTTATAACATTGCGGTCCCCCGCTCCCCCCCCCCCCCCACCACCAAATGGGGGGGGGGGGCTCCCGCTCCGCGGCCCCTGTAGTTTTGTTGATTGTCTTAGTCCATCGTTTTACCCGTATCTCGGACACAATAAAATTCAGCACACAAATTTCCCATTTCTTCAACTGCATATCTTGTGTCGAATCGTCGCCATAGATCTCGTACGCCGTGTTGCTATAATTTCTGTTGAATTTATGCTGTCTCTTTTTCCCGTTCTCTTCCTCCTTTCGACATTCGTTGTTTAGTTCATTAACTTGTCAAGAATTTGACTGATTTCTCTGATATCTTACCAGGATAACTATATAGTGTCACGCAGATCTCGAGCATCAAAAGTTAACGTCAGTAGGTCAAAGATTCATTTCTTGGTTAACAGGATTAATCAGTGAGAATGAGTGAGTGAGTACGATTTAAGGTCGCTTTCAACTATATTTCAGTCATCAATCGACCGTTGATGTTTAAAGACTGATTACAGATACATCAGCTCCTCACGGCTATCGAGCTGTTTGCCGAACTCAAAAAAGTAGTGGACAGAGATTGTTTTATTGAGAGATGAGCCCTATGGCCCAGTCTTGTGTTCTCGAACTGTACATGTATAAATTCAGTAAGAGGAAGCATGGCGTAGTAGGAACGAACGATAACATGAGAACTTTGGTATTATTAAGACTAAGTCGTTCATATGAAAATAAGCAAAAAGGTAGAGCGCGGGATTTGGTCAGGAACACTAATATGTCATCTTAGATAAGAGAACTTTCATTAAATAATTCCCCTAAGCAGATTGACGCTATTTACTGTGATTTAACACAATGCCACACTCTCAGAACAACTGTGTCAATATTTGAACACACTGGACCACTGTGTACCTTTGTATGTTCAAGTGTATTGTGTACTATCTGTACACAAAATATATCCACCGACTCTGGATATATTTTCTGGCTATCTCACTTGCTTATCGGAGACAGACATATCCCAACACATACCCGTATAATCATTTCGAAATACTTTATATTTCAAGCCCAATAAATTTAATTGTATACATTAATCACGTGTATCTTATTAAGAAGACAACATGGGGTTCTCCTTGTTGATTTTAATTATTGGAGTTCGGTGTTGAATTTTATACGACGTTTTAAATCTCGACGATGGCCAGTTGGCCCTTTATCGGTGCTGATCCACAGTGCTGGCTGGTGTGGGAGAACGGCGTGCACGGCACACTCTGTATGACCAGGTCCCATTGTACTACGATGGAGTGCTCAATTAAACCAACCCAAACCCAAGCAAGCCATACAAAACACGTAGGTTCATAAATAATGGCAAGGAGCTGAATATGTCAATATGCTCTCGAAAATAATTAGAGTGAAAATTCAATGTATCAGATTGGAATTAGTGACCAATCCATTCGATTTAATATTCCATCTATTAGATTGAAAATTTCAATCTCTTGGATAAAATTTTCTGTCTACAACAGATTCATTTTATCGTTTTCAATCTATTAGATTGAATGTTTTCAATCTGATAAAAGATTGGTCACTAATCTCATTCTGATAGATTGGATTTCAAATCTAATTATTTGAGAGAGTAGCCATATTTAGTCTTTTCAATACAGTTTCTTCCCAGAACTGATCAAGTGCAATGTTTGCGAAATATAATTGGGTTCATTTTTAACACATTTGTGTGTGCATTTTGTACACATTCTTGGATATATTTTGTACACATTAGTGTCTACATCGCATAAAAATTTGTTTGTGTAGACAAAATAGACATATATGTGTACATTTCGTACACACCGCTATGCCTGATCATTTTTTGACTGTACAAAGTTTGTGTACTGTTTTTACACACTAGTTCTGAGAGTGAAACTGGTTACGCATTACGTTACATGTTTGCCTGAATGTTAGACACGACGCTGGCTGAATTGAGCCTGGTACAGGATAATTTCACAACTGTGTTGGGAAAACAGTCGAACAGAGAAGGGGTGGGACGGGGAAGTGGGAGGTTCGCCCCTTCAGAAAACATACTGCACACTGCATGCCCGAATAAGGGTGGGGAAACAACTGAACTCACGAACATCATCGGAAACTGTTGAACGTCCATCAGTCTCTCTTGCAAGGAAGTATATATTCTCTATGGTGGATGGCCGGCTCCATGTTCTCAGATCTGACGCCCATGTGTATACACGTATGCCCCAAGTCGAATCAAGTGTTGACGGACATTTTCCTGAGCCTGTTCGAAACGCCTGTTCGAACTGCGAAAGAAATTATGTTAAAGCCATTTAACGCCAGAATTGTGTTGAATAATGACACAAATTTTGTTAGAATTAACATGAACTTGTGTTGAACTCAACACTAAATCCTGTTTATTTCAACATATATAATTTTGTGTTGAAGCCATTTTAGAAAAAAAATTGTGCTAAAACAACACAATTGTGGCGGTAACCCCCTTTTCCCAGGATTAGCTTTGCACTTCAAGTCAATGTATATCTCACCATCCATTACATACACTCATTAAAATACACCTATTAGAACAAGATAGTCATTTAAGACTCTCAGGATATCTAAAACGTTACATAAGGACAATAACTAATAAAAAAAATAATATAAAGATAAATAATAAAAAAACAGAACAGTACTGTAAATAAAATGTCTTAATGGGATAACATATATGTAAGAAAATTGTAGCCAGTTTTAACCCTCAGTCTAACTGAGCTAGCGTCATTAAGGATAACAGATAAGAGATCGTTCATGGAATATGCATAAAATTGTAACGCGAACATTAATTCATATGTTAAATGATCCTCCATTGTTACAAATTCTATCTACTATATCAAGGTTACAGCGTCCGGTTTCTAAATTTGTTGGAGCTACGCCCATCCTGAACTTGGCCAAAGCAAACCTATGCGACTTACATGCGTGATATGGTGATTACATATTTCTCAGTACAATATACATGTTTAAATTTTAGGAATCTACCAATTTTCATCATTTAGTGGCATAATTTTCAGTTACTTTCTCATGAATGGTGCGAAGAGCAAATTTTTTATCATATCTAACACCAATATCATTAAGCTGACCACCAGAGATACAATCAATTCGTTCACCTTAAAATTCCATTTCTTACGCCTCTCGCTTGCTAAATTTGGGTTCAATTAAATATAAGAAAATTTAACATAGATTTATTCATGCACATCGGACCCGATGTCCTGCAACTGATTTCCGTTCACGTATGTCCATCTAGGCGTCAACCCCCCACCCCATATCGACATTCACTCCGTCGTTGGCACAGTTGCCTGGCCTGTGGGATATTGGATGGTCGATGTCTGCGTATAAATTTTTTCAATAAATAATGAAAATTAATAAAAATATTTAAATATATATATATTTTTTTTAATCGATTTTTGTTTTCTTAGTGTATTTCTCTTTCATCTTTGGCTCAATTAAAGTCGTTCCCCATAAAAGCTCTTTTATTCTATGGCATATTAACTCCGTGGCATAATAACTCTAAATGACAATATTAATAAATTAATATCCTATCAGTGCTCCCCAATCGTATATATCCAAATGGCGGAGCAGAAATCAAGTTTATTAGCTTGTCTTAAACACATAGTTTTTAAGCAAGACAGAACCAAATCTTATTCATGGTTAAAATGAAGAGATAAACTGGAAGAATCGGATTTTGTTTTTGCCCCTTTCTTCCAGCTTTGTCAGTTACATACAATTCTTTCCAGAATGCACTGCCAGAAAAAAAAGTGATCATCCATCGTTCTTTAATGGTGATCAGGCCTGGTTATCACCTTTAAAAAGTGATGAGTTTAAAAGGTGATGACCTAAATTTACAATCATTGCTCATCATTCTTCAGAGGTGATGACCATTTTTAAAGGTGATCATAAAAAGGGTGATGGCCCTAACTCATCACCTTTTCGGGGTAATGGTTATCACCTTTTTCTGACTGTGTAGATTTCATAGATTTACATACACGCTTAAAACTAGAGTGTTGAAACTTACTCGTAAAGTGTTGAAATAACCCTTTAAGTGTGCCCACAGGGACAACACTTAAAAAGCAGTCCCTGTGGACACACTTAAAGGGTTATTTCAACACTTTACGAGTAAGTTTCAACACTTTAGTTTTAAGCGTGTACATTCCCATGAAATGGTGATGCCATTACCATATGCTTACAGTATATTGAAAATAGGATTAAACTGATGTGATCATGGCACTGGTCAAAATCGTTTCACTTTCTTAACATTTGGGAATTTCAAGATTAGTAATGCTCCATAAATACCATGTCTACGCTTAACATACATGTATTTAAATGTATAAGGCGTGCACATGTGTCCAATTAAGGTTCAACCCATATTTCGAGTATAGTGCCTGGCATAGGGTATATTAGTAGTGTATCCTGTTTCTGAATATGCGATGGTATAATCTGTTTATATGAACTTTGTCACCTTCTGAGGAGAGTTTCCGGTCTCTCGAGAGTTTATGCTAAAAGTGGTTTATCCGGGTTTATCATACATCACAACAATTTCGTGGAATATGAAAGTCACATATATCTCTGTAAAGTAGAAGTTAGAGCAGACCATTTTTTCGGAATGGAACTCGTGAACTCTATCGAGGTCAAGATGATATGCACATGTAGCAATTGCAACTAACGCCAGGTTAGTAAACTTTCTCATACAAATCCGCCAAGCTATATGAAACTTGGGATAATGTGTCATATTAAGGCAGTAGAGGACGTTAGTTTATCATCTGTTAACCGAAGTTAATGACTGTACAGTTACCACCAGCAATACCACCAGGACTCGCACAACATTGGCACCCATATATTGAAACTCGAAGGTAAGCCAAATCAGTTAAGCTGGTCCTGCAAAATCCTCCTACACTTTTGATATGGTTCACCCTATAGTTGGTGAAGAGATGTGCATGTGCTCTTCCCGCTGACGAAGGATTTTTCATGGAGTTATTGTCCTTTACAGTTCAAAGTAAAGTAGATCCGTCCGTCTGTATTGCAACTGTCAATGCAACTCCTCCTACACTTTTGATACAGTTAACACGATTCTTGGTGGATATTATCGGCACAGCCTGAGGATGCGCATGTGCTTTTTTCCGCTGACGGAGGATATTCCCTAACTGTATTATTGCCATTTGAAATTCAAAATACGGTACCGTAAATTAAATGATATCTTGCCGCAAATTAAATGATATCTTGTAAACTCCTACACTTTTGATATGAATAACCCGGTTGATACTACTGGCACAATCCAGAGAGGCGCGTGTTCTTTTCTCGTTGACAGAGGATTTGTCATTGCCTTAAATGATATCATCTTGTCAGTGCATCTCCTCCTACACTTTTGGTATGGTAAATATTATCAGCACAGTCTGGAGATGGGCATGTACTTTTCCCGCTGACAAAGGTTGTTTTCCTTACTGATTTATTGCCTTTTACAGTTCACAATACTGTAGATTAAATATCATCTTGTCAAATCAACACCTACAACTTTTGATGCGGTTCACATGATACTTGGTGTAAATTATAGGCACATGTCCTTTGATGTGTTGTATTGCACATCACTAATTTCATACACACAGGAGTGCACCTGTTTTCCTCCTTCCCAGTCCACCAGCACTGGGGTCGGGGGATACACCATCTCCTGATGGCTCTCGTTGACCATGTCAGATGTGCTAGTTTGATATTTATCTCCTAGTTTGCTTCGAGACAGACAAACCATATAACCCCCCCCTCCCCTCCCTTTGGTACCAAGATTCGCTCGGGAATTTTTAGTCAGTTTGATTTTCCTTCCATTTTTCCTCTTGTATAATTGGATATGGCAGATGTCAGTTTGGTCTTCATCGCTTGTTCAATCTGCAAAGGAATCAGTTGTCCCCTTAGTTGGAAATGTCATCTCTGGCTTTCTCTCCTTTGGATTTTTAGCCATGTCAGTTTATCTCTCCTTGGCTGGAAAAATGTGTAATTTTCCAAGATCACTGTCAAATTTTAGTCGTGTAAACGAGTACTTGGCGTACACTCTAAATCGGTAAAATTTGCTGTATTGGGTGAATTAGGAAGATATACTGTTAGACTTTTTGCCATTTTGAATGGTGTGAATTATTTTGTACACATTATGAACCTCAATATTGTAAAATGCCTATCTTGAACAAACCGAGGAATGTAGATTGAGAAATGACAATAACTGGATTTACTATATCAAAGGCGTACTGAGGTTGGTTGCTATCAGTTCAGTTCAGTTCAGTTCACGTTACGGAATTCCCTCCTTTAAATAGAACATACCAGCTATTTAAATCTCACTTTCATCTGGAGTCCTATCTTCTCTTTGTTAAAAATGAAAGCTATTGTAAGGAATTAACAACATTTCGAATAAGTGCTCATCAATTACAAATAGAGCGTGGGCGATATTCTAATACATGTATTACTGATAGAATCTGTGCCTCCTGTGGTACGGATATGGAAGACGAGCTGCATTTTCTAATGTATTGTCCACATTATAACGATCTACGAAATGATCTGTTTAAAATTGTACAAAGTGAATGCAAAAACTTTAATAAGTTGTCTAATCCGGATCAGTTTCGTTATATACTAAGTAGTGGGTCAGCTAAAATTTGCCTTGGGATTGCAAAATATATCAAACTGGCTATGGACCTCCGTTCCAACACTACTATTGCCAATTTTTGAATTTGAATTGAATTGAAGCTTTATTCACCAGATTTAATAATATATACAAATAAGTGACAGTAGATAGCTAGACTGGCGGGAATAAAACCCTAGCGGGTTTGTTGTATCCCATAAAACAATAATATTGAAATCATATTAACAAGAGTAGAATATTATCATTCGTTTCTTAGCTGAATGGCGAATAAAGATACTGAAACAATGATGGCAGTGACATATATTATTGGTACCCTCGAGGACGTCACGATGGGTCCGTTCAAAATACACAATAGGTGGAATATTTCTATACAATATTTCCAAGAGAAGTATCCCAATCAAGTAAAACAGCAATCGAGATTGATGGGTAATACTGATTTTGGTACGAACATCACATATTAGTCTGATTGATAAGATATCTCGACAATTCATTCTTAAATAAGGATTTAGAAGTAATGGATTTTAATTTCGAAGACAGAGTGTTCCAGATACGTGGACCTTTGAGTTTCACACTGTGAAATGAAAGTTGAGAACGGCAAGGATTACGAGTAAGATTTAGTTTGGAATGTCTTGTTGGGTATTGATGTGTTGTTGATTGTTTCGTGAAGTAGCTTCTGTAAAGTGATGTAAAGAAATACACCATGGTAAATAAATTGATGACAGAAAATCAAGGTACAATAGATGTCAATTTTGTACACTGGTAGGATATTCATTTGTTTAAAGAGAGGTGCAGAATGCCAATGATCAAGCCACTGGTTCATAAGGGCATATATATTCACCGCATAGTTCCTCATATTTTTAATACTTTATTTTGTTGTTTATGAATGTTGTTAAATTTAATCATGCCAATCATTTGGATGGGTCGGGCATTATGATTGTACGCCTCTTGTGGGCACCTGATTTCATCCAATTCTACAATTGGACGAGGTACTATCCTGAAAGTGCTGTAATAGTCTAACTATGTGAGCTTCCTAGCGGTGTATGCGATGTACTACTGTGAGTGGATTTATATAGCGGTCACTGAAAGACACCCAGGTACTTTATTCCCCAAGTGCCTCCGCTGGCGAAGGTCTAGCGTAGCAACTAGTTCCACCATCAGTCCATTTTACCCTGGACACCGAATCAGTCCAGCGCCTTGTGAATAGGCGAGTATATTTGTAAGCGGTCACTGGTGAGGGACGACCCCACGACAGCTGTAACACTCCGGGTCAGTCAAACACTCTAACTACTTCGGCCACGACATGCTCACGAAATATCACTTTTGGGAAAATCAAATCTGCAAATCTCGAAAACCGACACTGAATTATATTAAAAAGGTACTATTCTCTGAGTTATCCATTTTATGGTATGACAAACTGTCAGCCTTTAGCAAAACAGAAACATGCTGCCGCCTAAAAAGCCGAAGATACAGTAATCTCAATCGAAAATAAGAAACATCGTGTCTCAATGTTTCAATTAAGGATTAGCGTTCATAAGCTTCAAATAGAAGAAGGGCGATATCACGGTATCCCCAGGGAGAACCGTGTATGTACGTTCTGCAAAGTTATCGAGAATGAGACTTCATGTCATGTCAACCTGTAACAATCTCGGTCATCTATACGCGGTAAGACTGACCCTTAGCTAAATAATATATAGCCCTCCCGAGTATGAGGGCTATAGGTCGGCCCCAGTCACCTCCAGCGAGGGTTTTAGATAATTTTATTACGAATCACCCACTTCCGTACATCTAATCTCTATCCCCTCCTGCGCACTATTTTAAAATCTTGCGCACTATTGTGAAATAGTGACGCATATATCGCCGTCTGAATTTTCCAGTCGAAAACTTCAACTCTCTACGCGCCATGTTGGTGACGTCTCACTATATGTGTATATGGGCCATTTGCAATTGAACATGGCGCGCGAAGTGAAAGTCGTCGACTGGAAAATTCAGACGGCGATATATTCGTTACTATTTCACAATAGTGCGCAAGATTTTAAAATAGTGCGCAGGAGGGGATAGAGATTAGATGTACGGCAGTTTCAGAGGTGGGTGATTCGTAATAAAATTATCTAAAACCCTCGCTGGAGGTGACTGGGGCCGACCTATAGCCCTCATACTCGGGAGGGCTATGTATTATTTAGCTAACTGACCCTGGGATCGTGTGTATCCATGTTCAGCCTACCTTCGGCAACGGCAAGTGGGAATTTCCAGAAATCAATACCACGTGACTTCGTCAGCCAATCAGCTAAAGTCTACCGACGTAACTCCAACGTAACTCGCCATTTTCGAGATATGTGATGAACAACTTGTTCAAAATTTCAGATCCACCACACCTCTTGCATGATACGAAAGTTATACATACCTATATATTTTGTAAGCCCAGGCAATATATGTTTCAGAAGTGGTATGAAAACCTGTAATATATCAAATTTCTCGAGTCTGTTCTCCGCCAGATGTAGGCCGAACAGAGACCGGTAAAGTACCGGATATCACTCCGCAATAATGGAGACACACGATTCGCAAGCCAACTTATGGATGGCGAAGTGTACGCAAATGACTTCATGTTAGAGTGTTCTAGATTTGTAAATGAACGGGAAGTAATGTTCAGATCTATCAGTCCCTTTATTCCAAGGGCTTCTATTGGTGCAGACATTTCGGGACTTATTATATTAATGTCATCTACAATTCAACCTGTAATAAATGCAACAGCCAAATACGTCCATGAGTGCTTTGCACGTTTGTAACGTCTATCAACCAAGGTCCAGTTGTCACCCCCTTTCAACTTTGATATATGAAGTAGGCCCAGTCCAGATTTATATCCAATTATTTTTAGGATGACACTTTCGTGGTAAGATTGTCAAGAGTTAAAAAGTCTAAATGATGTTTAATGTTTTTATGTATTTGTTCAACTTATGTTGTAAATGTCTTCTTGTGTTTTTATATGTTATATGCCTTTAGCCTTCGGGCATAACAATGCAATAAAGAATCTTCAGTTATGAATAAACGGGAAAGGCTTTTCCGGCTCCAGTTGTTCAACGCCAGGTCGCGTGATCTAGACGGATCTATCAGAGTTTGTTGTCAGGGGTAATTGAACTCAAAATGAGTACGATGACCACATTTACTCTTTATTTTAGCATTAACAACATTTGTAAATGATCAGTTAAAATAGAAATAAATGTTAGTTTTTCGTCCTCTAACTGCCGTACGATAATGTATGGTAAAACGGAATTGCCTTTATATATTTGTTAGGACTCAGCCTGTGGCTTCTTCCTGAAACAATAGGCTATTCCGTTTTAGTATACATTATCTGAGCGGTTAGAGGACGAAAATCTGACGTGTATGGCATGATTTGTCAAAACCTCGTGGGCCTGGTTTGTCAGAACCAAGTGACCTGCGATAAGAATACGTTTCTCGGAAATATGACTATATATGGAGAGAATAAATTTATGGTCACGTGAGTTGGTGTGGTTTAACTCGCTTTAATGCACCGTTCATGCGGACGGACGTGTACACTCCATTGAGGGATACAACCTGCATAAAACCTGGAAACATGATTGAACATGGTTCGTACATAATCCAATAATATGCAACAGTATATTTCCGTGAAAAAAACGTGCTTATGTGATTAAATATCTTGCCATTTATTATAATAATCTGTCAGATGATGCCGACATTAACAAACAATGTCTTTATGTTCTGGAAAAATACACTTGCGGGTACATTTCACCGGTGTACCATAAAAGTCAAAATAAAACTTTTTCAAACATTCTGTGCACCGATGTATACTGCCCGCTTTTGGGGTACGTACAAAAATGTAATCACAGCTAGATGTTTGTTTGTTACCACAACATTCTTAAACACTTTTATTTCAAATCTGAAAACTCTAGCGCAATATGTTGTTTTCGACGTTCACAGCTGAACATTTAACTAATTCGCAAGCTTGTATTTCGCTTCATGAGTCATTTCACAGCAATCCAAACTTATTAATATTATTAATTTTTTTAACCGGTCAATTATTTCTTCCTCTGATTAGAATGTTGTACATGCCTTTATAAATGAGATGACAATTATAACACATAATATATCATAGATAGTACTTAAATTGAATAGACTAAATGACGTGTATATGCAATAACAGATTTTTAACCATAATTAGCATGATTAGTGAAATATTTACTTAATATTGTACATCCTATTTTGTCAATAGTCATTATTCAGTATTAATTAGAACTTGATATGTTTTTTTTTCTTTTGCACTGAAGTTTCGTATGAACCTCAGAAATATATGGACCATTTTTATGAAAATGTACAAATAACGGTAAAGACAATTTTTTTCACATTTTATTCATTTTACATTTTACATTCAGAGTTTTGCTGGAAATGCCAGATGTTAAACATTTTAAACTTTTTCTTCATTGTGAAATGTCTATTTTGGTAAAGTTGACTGCTTCAAAAATTAAATTTTCAAATCTGAAAATGTTTATATTTACCGTTATCGTTGTAAAGGTTAATAATTTGTAAACAACACAGTATTTAATACAAGGAATATATCTGTTGGATACTATTATGTAAAATATATGTGAATATGAAGTCCCCTTCATTTCACGTATACTGAAATGTGAACTATATTACAAGAAGTTTGGATTTATTCATCTGTCTTTACCGTTACCATGAAAGTTTTTTGGAGAAATTTAGCACTAGAAATGCCATATAGAGGACACCAGTGTCATTGTTAAAAGTACCAGGTGTGGGCAACCATTTTCCCTCCAGCCTTGTGGCAACAGAGCACATATTTTCTACAAATTTGAAAACAAGGTCTGTGTCGCATTTTTGTTTGTCTTTACCGTTAGTGAGATATATCAGTTAAGTATTTATGATTGTTACCAAATAAAGCACAAGAAATCTTAAAGCGTATATCAAGAACAATTTACCGTGGAAGACACACTAATCCAGTACAGCCTGCCTCATGCTGACTTTATCTGTCTTTATGGCTATTCGAACTTGTCTTTACCGTTATGGCATTTTATAACGGAAAAGACAGGAATATAACGGTAAGGACAGCACAATTTCTTGGCCATCTAACACAGTTATTGAGAAAATTGAAGTAACATTCTGATCATAAATTTTCTTGGAACTTGAAAAACAGCAGCAGAATGTTTTGCAAAAGGCAGCTTGATCCGTATTAAGAAAAAAAACTAACTGATTCATTAAAAGAAAATGGCACTGAATTCAATGTCTTTACCGTTACAAATATGTCTTTACCGTTATGTCTTCACCATCATCGGGTAATAACATGGACAAGAATAGGTAGACACGTTCCTAGACTTTTGGGGAGTTAAGTACAGTGGCTCTAGCTCGGTTGACAAGAAAACAGTTTTTCTGGGCTATAGGGTCTTGAATAATTATATTTTGGTAGACAAAATGCACGTTTTCATGAAAATGGCCCGTATGTATATTTTAAATGAATGTATGCACTCGTACCAGGTACAGGGTTGCGAAAACAACTTATAGAAGTGTTCCTATAAGTTTTACCTAATAATACTCAGCTTGTAAAATTATTTCATGAAGTTAATACAGGATATACTTCCTGACTATTCAGACTGAATAATTTGAGTGTAGAATCTGCCATAAATGCGTAGTTTTGACCTGACAACATGACCTCGATTGCTCATCGTTTGCCATCGTCATCCTACGCATTTGAAACATAACAAATGGCTACCTCCAGTCGATGATTGCATAAGCAATAAGCCTTAAAAAAACACCGACAGTTAAGTCATCCAGATATAACTGATGAGAAATAATAACGTACGTATGTTCTTTATAAGTATATCTGACGAACTGACGCTGCGGCATCAAACAGATGTGTTCAACAGGTTTATGTTATTAATGCCGCAACGTCAGTTTGACAAACATACTTTATCCAGGAGAACATAATTACGTTATTATTTCTTATTCACTTGTATGTTTTCATCTGTTAAGTCCCAGTAAAAAATATATATCTAGATTCGCGTACACTGGAAATTTTTATCAATATTTGTTTTTATTTTCCGAAATAGGAGATCCCGGCACTGAATTTCAATATTCCGATGTATATTTGGTGATCGGGTTTTCTCGGCAGTCTCCGATGATCGAAAAGGCAAGTTGCGAGAGCGAGAGCACTGTCTTACAATTGAATCAATGAGTATAACAAATATATAACAAGCTTCTGTTCCGTCAGTCATTATTCAGCCGTCGTCCAGTGAAGACCTATTCGTATTCCATAATACGTGCTGACACCAAAGAAAAAAAACTGTGGTATTATACATAAACATAGGCTAGTTTCCTGCAAGAGAAAAGGGATAAACAGTTTTCAATGATGCCGGCAAGACATCATGATGTCCCATAAATATCAAATTCATACCACTGATCAGTATTCTTAATCCATATGATATTCATAGTAACGTCGTTGTCTAGAGAATGACGCCCATCTCGCTCACGCTTTGATTGCGGATGTTTAAATGAACACCATGGGGATATTGAAGTACATTGGTTCATACAGCCCCAAGCCCCGGGTTAAACGGAATTAGACACAAGTTACGAAACGTAACGCCAGCATACGATTTGTATTGCCAAATTTGAGAAACTTTCAGTGGAGGTGCTTGAGTTTTGAGTTTGTTTTATTTCACCAATCGTTTCAAATAATACATTGTATTTAAGCAAATATATAACATACTGTTTCATAAAATGAAAATTGCACAAATACATGAATTGGCTAGAAGAAAACCCCAAGGGGCTTGAATTATCCCAAATGAATAAACAGAGCATTATTTATAGCGGAATATATAGCGTTTATAAGATAATGTAGTAAAGGCGTTGGACACTTAGGGTATGAGGTTGAAAAGAAAACTCAAATGAAAGTACTCAAAGTATTCATGTCTGGATCGCCAATAATGGATTTAAAGTTTCAAACCATTTCAGCTGGCATGTTTCAGCCGACAGCAGATGTATGGATAAATGTGGAGATTTTCTCCAAGTTGTGGACGAGTCTGTCTGAGGAATAACAACTGGAATACAGAGTTTAGTCCTCAAGGAAGTGAATTTGTGAAGGCGGCTCATTTCGAAATATGCCAGGTCTTCATGGTAGCAAGAAACTGTCTGCAGTAATATGCTCAAAAGTGGATCGTCTGCGTCTTCTACCAGTTTTTGCGAGCAGATTTTCATAATTCATGCAAATCTATTGTGACAAAATGATACGACAAATTTGCGAGGAGACTGGATAGTTTTATTAACTGGTTTTATTAATAGTTCTGTGTAGTGCAGATATTGGCAAGAGCTGCACGAGTTTGTGTTAAGTCCTAAGCTAAGATTCATAGCGTCTCCCTTCCCTCAACGCTATGCCGACGACAAATACATTTCCCTGTTGGTAACTCGAACATCTCCATCGCGCACTTATTATTACTTTTGCGCCCTATTGGACATTCATTAACTTGAGAAAATGGGCTGCGATGAATAAAAATACCATAATCAATGTTGTGATCATCATCCCCTGTATACACGGGGTCTATTATGACGGAAATGCCATCTTCTTGACCCTCGAATTCAGGTCATTTTGAGACTCCATAGGCATAATTTTAACGTCTGTAATTAATATATGACCAACGAAGGGCCATTTAGTCTGCCATTTCGGTATTTTTATTCGTTGCGGCCCATTTTCTCAAGTTAATGAAAGTCCAATAGGGCGCAAATAGGTAATAATAAGTGCGCGATTGAGATCTTCGAGTTACATGTACCATTGCAGGGAAATGTATTTGTCGTCTGCATAGCGTTGAGGGAAGGGAGACGCTATGAATCTTAGCTAAATCCCCAAACTTATATATGCCTGCATAGTATTTATAGTACATTTGTTTGTTGACAATGATAGCGGCGGAGAAACAATTTGCGAAAATTCCTATTGTTGTTGCTGCACGATCATTGCGTATATAATTTAGATTGAAAAAGTTTGAACAACACCAACAACAAAGCTTTTTGAAAGCGGTACCTGACAAATTCTGTTGTTTCCGCTTTCGAAAAGTTTCGTTGTTGTTGGTGTTCAAACTTTTTGAAAATAAATTATATTCGGTGAGCAGAGTCCCCCAAAATACATAAATGCACTGGACAGGATCCGGTCAAGTTCACAAGACGATAACAATGTAAATACTATTGTTGTTGCTTCGACACATATCTCCTCTGAAAATATATGCCATGCAGTATGCATACACATTAAAATAGTAACGAACGCCGACTTCACAGGAAAGAACGCGACTACGAGTGTTGAAATCTGGGGTCTTCATAATCCCAGAACCGGAACCTGTTCAGCGAGAGCAGAACATTTTTGCAACGTCTGCTCGGCGAATACAGAATGATCGTGCAGCAACAACAGGGATTTTCGCACAAAATGTCTCTCCAACGCTATCGTTGTCAACAAACAAATTACGAACTAAAAACACCAGGCCTTACAGTAAAGTCAAGCAAGCGCAAAACCGCAGAGACGGAAAACACTGAGAACCGTGTTTGATCCGATTGCGCGGAAACAGACAATGCAAAGAACAAAAATAGTCCACGGATACAAGCAATGCCTGGGCGAAGAAATGAATATGAAATACACTCAAATTCAGATTTCCTTTTATTTCTAGTTAACATGAAACGATTACGACTGTTTTTTTCTTCACTTTCTGGTTGATACCCTGATATGTGACAAACACAAAGTGAAAATCACTGGCGGATTGCTACAGGTCAACCCAGGGTCATTGCATTATAGTGCACGTACACATTTACATATATTTCGTGAGTGGCAGCATAGTCTGGTCGACACCGCTACGCGGTGGCGATCCAGACAAAAATTAACATAAAACCCTGTGTGATTGCCTGCCCATATAGAGATAACGGTGTTACTAATATTTGCCGAAAATATAGATTTTCGTTTGGGACCTGAAAAGAGAAATAGGAACACAATTTTGTAAATTAGAGGGGAGTTTGTTCCATTCACGAGGAGCTTTGATTTTTAGAGTGAAGAACGATAAATCGGTACGATAAAATGGCCTATAGAGGCCCCTAAGTTGACCTCTAGTTGGGTATGCGTGAATATTTACTAATTTCGTAAAGTAATTCTGAAACTTGGGGGGTAATACGAAAGGATGGTGGACATATTTCTGACAGAATTGCAGCGTGAGGAATAGGTTACAAGGGCGGATCCAGCCAAAATTGATAGGGGGGTCGACTATCACAGCCCAAAAGGCCAGGGCCCAGGGGCCGCATAGGCCCTGGAAGCTCCGGGGTCCTAGATCGCCGGAGATGCGTTCTGAGCGTTTTCCCGGAAATAAAACTGATCATAATGTATGCAGATTTATGGTTCCATTTTCACGATCTTCCCGCAATTATAAACACGCATCGATATTGAAAAAATCGTCGCTCATGCCTGCATCCATTTGACTTTCTAGTTATATTTAAAACAAACAAAACGATGGCATTTAGTTCAGGGAAGGGAAACCAATATGCCTCCCGATACGGTTCATTCACAAAAAGACAAAACAAGGAAGTCCGCACAGCTCAACAGGCGAGGGTCCAGGGGCCGCCTGGGCCCCGGAAGCTCCGAAGTCCTAGATCTCCGGAGATGCGTTCTAAGCGTTTTCCAGGAAATCAATTCGAACATAATGTATGCAGATTTATGGTTCTATTTTCATGTTTGTTTCGCATTTATAAGCACGCATCGATATTGTAAAAATCATACTTCATGCCTGAATCCATTTGACTTTCTAGTTATATTTAACAGATAAAAAATCGATGACCTTTACATCGTGGAACATTAGAACCAATAGATACCGATTCATTTACACAATACTAAAATAAGCGATCCGCACAGCCTGACAGGCGAGGGTCCAGGGGCCGCCTAGGCCCGGGAAGCTCCGGGGTCCCAGGTTGCGGGAGATGCATGTTACACGTTTTCCCGGAAATAAATCTGAACGCAAAATAGGTAGATTTATTGTTCTATTTTCATATTTGGTTCGTATAAACACGCATCGATATTGAAGAAAATACCTGACTCCATTTGACTTCCTGGTTTAACACAAACAAAACAGGCCTATAACACACCACTACCACTGATTTTAGATACATCTTGAAACTCCCAACTTAAACAGTACACTCACAAACTACATGAATAGATGTGGTCTGTTTAATACACATATAGTTACTCTTCTTACATAATCCACATTCATTTAATTTACATATCATTTCAAGACATTATTTCTACGTGGAATCTCAGGGTTCGCTGATCCCTCCAAAAATTTTTTAGGTTTCATGGGGGGTCCGGACCCCCCTGATCACCCCCCTCCCCTCCCCCGTAGATCCGCCCTTGGGTTAAGGTCAACCTATAGAGTAAGTATTTTCAGGCGAGCAAATAATTGGGCAGTATGTTCATATTTACTGAAAAGTGATATAGTTCTAATAGCTATCTTTTGTAATGTGATCAGTGGCTGCAAATGAGTAGGGTATGTGTTAAACAGGGTTCGTTTGTCAAGATAATTTTTGATACAATTTATAATACCAATATTTCTAGAGATCTTTTTACAAATTGAGTTACCCAGGTCAGCTTATTGTTTAAGAATACACCAAGAAACTTGAATCTGTCGACCTCATCAATGTCTTGACCATGCAAAGACAATCGACCTATATCGTTGCCTCTGACTCTACAATTTGGTTTTACAAATATATACTTGGTTTTGCATATATTCAAGGACAGCATATTTGCTGAGAACCAATTGTGCATTAAATGTAGTTCACGTGACATAATTGTAAAAAGTTGATTCTGATCTTTGGGAGACAAAACCGCACTGGTGTCATCAGCAAATAAAGTTATGCTAAGTACATCAGGGGCAGCATTCAGATCATTAATATAGATCAGGAATAGTATGGGGTCTAGAATGGATCCCTGCGGAACGCCGCACGAGATTCCCCTAGGAGCCGAGGTCGTGCCATTGTAGCTGACAGACTGATAACGGTCAGAAAGGTAACTTTTGATCCAATCATTACTAATTCCTCTAAATCCATAGTGTTCTAGTTTTTAAAGGAGAATATGGTGGTTTACAGTATGGAAAGCTTTCGAAAGATCAAGAAACGTGGCAATGCTATAGAGCTTAGATTCTTTAGCTAAGGTTAGAGATTCGTATAGCGACAGGACAGCCATGAAAGTGGAGTGGTTTGATCTGAAACCGAATTGATCAGAACAAAGGATGACAAATGTTTCAAGGAATTCGTTAACACGTTTTGAAGCATTTTTTTCAAGCAATTTACTAAAGCACGGTTAAACGGATATCGGTCTATAATTCTTCATTAATGTATTGTCACCGGATTTAAAAATAGGTGTCACCTTTGCCGTTTTCATCGCTAATGGCAAGACTCCGGATTGAAAAGACAGGTTAATGATTGCGACAAGTGGTTTGCTTATAAAGTTGGCAACAAGTTTAACCAGAGATATACTGATGCCGTCAATGCCGTAGAGTCTTTGGCTTCAAGAGTTTGGTGGTCTAGCTCTGATTGATAAGTTTCTGCAATAATGTTTTGTCGTAAAAGTCCACGAGAAATAAGGCCCTCTTCATTTTTTTTATAGAAATATTGGTCTAAATATAATATGTCGTTAGGGCTATCTGTAGTTTCCTTCAAGTCAAATGAAGGTGGATATATATCCTTCGCTGCGTCAGTTTATATATCGATTATCGTCTGCATAGCGTTTGGAGAATAAGAAGGAAAGGGAATAGCCTCTGTCAGCACATTTTACCATTCAGCTTATTTGACAGCGGGGTCCTGTCGTCGGCATGTACGTACTGTCGTCTGCCCAATCGTCAACACTTTTTCGGGAACGTTCTAGAGACTTCAAATTTGATACACATGAGTGTAGGGTGGTCAACCACTAGGTCATTTATTTTGGTTGCAAGGCGATGACTCTTTGGTTTCCATGGCAACATCTCCGAAAATGTCTACTGTCGTCGGCATGTATGTCCAGTCGTTTGCCCAGTCGTCAACACTTTTCGAAAACGTTCTAAAGACTTCAAATTTTGTACACATGAGTGTAGGGTGGTCAACCACAAGGTCATTTAATTTGGGTGCCATGCGATGACTCTTTGGTTTCCATGGAAATATTTCTGAAAATGTCTATATAGCGACGTGAACGCGATAAAAGCTTATCTGCTGCAGCTAGAGATTCTAAATTTGCTATGTAACATTGTTGGGTGTTCAACCACAAACCTATCGAATATGGGTACTTTGTGATGACTGTCGTTTCCATGGCAACGTCTCGAAAAATGTCTAAATATGAAGTTTTGAATGCTATAAAAGCCAAACTTTTCAAGCTAGAGACTTCAAATTTGATATACAGGATTGCTGACTGTGTGCTCAATCAGAAGCCAATTGCGATTTCCATGGTAACATCATGAAAAATGATAATGTGACGATGTGAACGCATTCTAAGACAAACTGTTGCAGCTAGAGACTTCGCATTTGATATACAGGACTCAGTCACAAGCCTATCGAATATGGGTTCATTGTAATGATTTTTGTGTTTCCATGACAACGTCACGTAAAATGTCCATATAGCGATGTGAACGCGATAGAGGCCAAACTGTTGCAGCTAGAGACTTTAAAATTGGTTTGTAAAAACATTGTTTGGTGGTCAACCACGAGCCTATTCAACTTGGTTACATAGGATGATTTTCGCGATTTCCATGGCAACATCACGCAAAATGTTCATATGTCGACGTGAATGTGATAGAAGACAAGCTGTTGCAGCTAGAGACTTCAAATGTGGTATATACGGGATTGTTGAGTGGTCAACCACAAGCCTATTAAATTTGGGTACATGCAATAGTTGCTGTGGTTTCTATGGCAATGTCACGCAAAATGTCCAAATGACGATATGAATGCGACAGAAGCCAAACCATTTCAGATAGATCTTGTCAAATGCAATAAATTTTCCACTCTGAATTCCAGCATATTTTAATCTTTAAAAGCCACAGTTAAAGCCTCTTCCGTATTCCATCAAATATTCCAGGATTCACTAGCGCATTTTCTACCCGTTGTGTACCAATATACACTGAATGAAACTCTCTGGCTGAGGGGTTGTTGCGCCTTTAAGTGCTTCCTCATGTTGTAAAGAACGATACACAAATCTATTAAGGGAACAATAACATGTTACAATTTGATGTATCATTCCCTTACATTCGCATAGATCACACCAAGTACAGGAATACTTTTGAAATCTTTCATGGCTAAGTCACAATATGAGATCGCCTGAACAAGCATCAAATCGCTGGTATGAGTAAACACTACCCCAACTGCAGAAATAAATGTCATGGCTGTTCGGAATTCACACATTATTACTGGGGAAATAACTGGCCCCTCTCTAACATGAGCCACATCTCTTATTTAATTAGTAGCGAGGAAAATTTTATCTGAGAAATGTCAAGCACGTACCTTGTCGTGAGTGTTGACATTGTTCGTTATAAAGAAACATTAATATTGAGTGAATAGTGCCCCAGCTATGTCTCACATATTACAGGGGAATAACGGGGGGTTTTCCCGGGGTGGTACCCTCTCAGGACAGACACGACATAAGAGTTTTCTTCTGTTATTATCATAAAACACACTCATGATTACGTCCGCGCCTGATTCATGCTCATTCTTCACTTATTGCAGACAATACAGCCGACTCCTTCTAAACCTACTCACGGACCGATACACAAGCAATAGTCAGGTATGATATCACGGTTTCCTTGCTCAAGAATTGTTCATTTATTGCCGGAGGGGGTGGGGGGGGGGAGTATAAATTCGAGTGAGTGAGTGAATAGGATTTTTCAAAAAAAAATTCAGTCATATAACGACAGGCATAAATTCGAATGAAGTGTTGGGGGGGATTGCCCCCCTCCCCGGGGCAAGACGCACCGTTTTTTCCTTTCTGATTTAATCTATTTCAATATATACTTATATAGTATATGTATATATATAAAAGAAGACGTGAAAGAAGTATTAAGTTTAGCAAAATTTGAATCTTAGACCCGCAAAAATATATCAGTGAATAATTAATAAATATTTATTTTAGATTGACAGAGATATACATATTTCGCCTTGTGTGTGATTTCTGGGATATAACTGTCTTCGCAATATCGTGTTGTCATTTATTTAAAATGTTTCTTGACAAATAACCCATCAACTTCCTTCGTTGTAGATATATGATATCGGTTCTGCTTAATATCTCCACGTAATAACCATTGCACGAGAACACGCATGGATACACGCAGCTGTTGATGCATCAGTTTGACGCTGAGGTTGTGACACGGGAGGCACGGAGAGAGATGTAGAACACTTGTTTAACTGGAGACAGAGCAGTCTTATACACTGACAATCAGATAGTATTGTGTGCAATCGAACTGGAATGGCACGAGAGCCTCACACATACGTGATAGATCAACGTATATGTCACAGTTGTCGTGGATAGGCTATAAGCACCACTAGAAGACTTACTGCCAATCACCGTAGCACTAGGAGCCAAGATGAGTTCCAGCGATGTTCCCACTGACGCCAAGAGGTTAAATCAGTTGATGCTCGTTACCCTGGACAGTGAGATAGCTAAGGGAACGGATGAGTACAAACGATTTGAGACCATGGCAGCAGCATATCTAGGAGCTGGGGAGATTGCAAGATGCAGCTCTATCAGTGATTTGGTCAACACACTCCTGAACTGTGGAATTATCCAGATTGGTAAATATGATGTTTTGAAGACGATACTAACCGACGCCAAGCTGATTAAATCTCGGGATATCGTGGAGAAGAGTGAAAGAAAGATTGTTGAAATAATGGGCAGAACTGGAGAAACTACAGGTGAGGACAAGCTCTTGTTATCGTAACTCTATCTGACCGTGGCGATTGAAGGTTTTCCAAAGTCTAAATTGTGAGTGGGTGGGGAATGGGAGGGATCCTTGCTCGATAGTCATGTTACCCATGGAACCAGGAATCTAAATCTTTAAGTTTGGCGACAGACACAAATAGCGAGTGAACATTTCTGTGAACCTTGTATTTCTTTTTACAAGAAGTATCCGTCTCTTACATGTATTTTCAGAATCAGTTTTATTACAGAATAGGATTACATATCGGCATAGCGAGACCATATTTCGACACTCTCCTTAAGAGACCTTCCACTACCCTAAGCACTGAATTCGAGCGCCTGAGAGAACATCTCTGCTAGAACATTTATTGCTTTGACCTGATGGCATCATATCGCCAGAAGGCATTCAGAGGACATAACCTTGCGTTTATTACACTTCAATTCCTATGATGGAATATTGTTGGCTTAAAATATAAACTCGAGACCCATAATATCCAACAACTTCTAGTCCCACATGACGTAATACATCATTGTTTTATCAAGCGAATTTCTACTTTCTCTCTGCGAACTTCCCATGACATATTCAATAAAAACGAGACCCATTTAAATTTTGAAATGTGTCATGGAAGAGCGTTATTGATTGGCTGACCTAAATATTGGGCCACCATATTAGGAGGAATGACGCCGCTACTTGAGGATGATGTCACTCTACACACAATCGGCGTGTAGGTTTTGATTGGTTCGCCTATCTGTCGTAGGTGAAATCTACATCTCGGATTTTGAACAGTAAAGGTAGTCAGATAAATCAAGACCGGTTTGAAGTCGGAACGTAGAAATTGACTTGATAAAATGAAGATGGACATAATATGTCTTCGGAAAACTCATAGTTGTAAAAATAATACGGAGAATCACAATATTACGATGGACCTGAAAGGTTAGCATGAAAAGTCCCACACAATGTGAAAACTTCGAAGCAACTGTGTGGTAGAGGATCTGGTGGGTGGCTTGTTCTCCATCGAAGTAAATACCACCCACACTTAATAGAAAAGTG
This sequence comes from Hanleya hanleyi, assembly GCA_036873755.1. Lineage (NCBI taxonomy): Eukaryota > Metazoa > Mollusca > Polyplacophora > Lepidopleurida > Hanleyidae > Hanleya > Hanleya hanleyi. Next base: position 1,756 of record JAVTVY010055972.1, on the reverse strand, counting down.
TCTGCAAAGTGGCCTTTATATTTACACTTTCTATATACCGTAACCCCCTATTGATTCGCCTTACTACAACGGCCCGTATGGCATTTTGGAAAATAAGATCTTAAGCTTTAGTTCCAAGGAAATGGTAATCCTTATGGGTGATGCAAATGCAAGAACTGTCATAAACAATACACTATTAGATGACTATATTGTCCAGGATAGTATAAGTTTATACCATTGCCTAACGATTATATTTTAGATTCTATCAAACACCAAGACAAAGCAATAATTAAATTATGTATCTCATCAAGAAGACGTATACAAATGTTCGAACTCCAGGAGATTATCTGGGAAAACTCACTTGCTTTACAAATCAAGGATGTAGTGCTGTTGATTATGTCATTGCCCATCAAAGCACAATCCATAAGATGTTGGCCTAAATGTTAAAGAAATTACTTAAGAATCAGTTCACTGTTCAATATCAACCTTATTGAAATGCAATAAAGTAATATTCTGAACTTCCGCCCTAGACTTGCACCAGTTACATGCAATATTACAGAAGGAAATATTGACCGATGAATCGCAAAATAATATACCACTCTGCATATCAAGTGATATAACTGCAACCAAAGAAAGTATTAACAACATAATAGAATCATTCAACCATATACTAGTGTCTGCAGAACTAAACTCCCCCCCCCGCCCCACCAGCAACCTAAAAATGAATAAGTCTATGCTAAGAATATCTAAATGGGCCGAAACATAGTATCAGTTAGCGTTGCTAAAATTAAAACATTATTATTTCCATTAAAAATAACCCGTTACAGGACTCACCCCTCATTTTGGGAAATATTCCTATATCCGTAGTCAACTTTCGGAAGCATCTCGGCCTCATCTTTCACTCGTCGGCACGCTGGTCTCACCACATTCAAGCCCAGGTTGATAAGATCTGTCCTATGATCAACTGTCTACACAGCTTCAAATACCGTTTATCTCGGCGCTCGTTGGAAAAAAACCCTAATCTTCCTTCGTTCTCACTCTTCTGGATTATGCAAACGTTGTCTGGAGCAACTGCTCCCAGTGCCAATCTACGCTTCTTGAAGATTTTCAACTTGATGCTGGACGTACTATATCCGGCTGTGTTCGCGGAACAAGTCATGCTCTCCTGTACGCAGAAACTGTTTTTTTTACCGTTATCTGAATGTTGGGACCGGTTCAGAATGTCCGGTAGCTGCGAGTGTTCGGCTCCTATCTTTTAACCCAGCTAGGACATTTTTCTCCACATTGGAGATAAGTGTCCCTCCTTAGGTGCAATAGAAAAGGATAGAAGGGACACTAATCTCCAGGACACTCTTAACCATCACACCGGCACAAATCACATCTTCTACAAAATGATAAATGAGATTACTCCCACTTATTGAAGTTCTCTTATTCCCCGTCTAACCTCAGATATGACTGCTTATCATTTGCGAAACAGCAATAATATTGTGCTTCCTCATGCAAGAACCATATTGTATTTTAACACTTTTCGTCCTTCTGCTGTTCGCATGTGGAATAGCCTCGATCTAAATATTCGTGAATCGCTTTCATACTATTCTTTCTGCCGAAAATTATCGCGTAAGGGCAATATTAGACAAGACTTGGATGAAGCTCACTTAACGCACATGTATATGTAAACCCTTCTTGTGCTCACAGGGGCTCGTTACCGTTGTTAATTGGTTAAATAGGTTGATTATAAGGGGGGGGGGTTCGAGGTCGGTAATAAAAGATATTACCG
>JAVTVY010055971.1:0-28451 GCA_036873755.1 Hanleya hanleyi | reverse complement strand
CAATCTGAGGGACCAGATTTGGGGGTAGGGGAAATATAAAGTTAAATAACTTTGCAAGTAATGGTGATATAGTGACATTTGGCCACTCGAAATGTTGGTAATTTGATTCTCTATATGGTGGTATCTGTTATATGCTAATTTGTCAATTACGTAGGTCACCAGAGGTCAAAAGGTCACGAAATTTGAATCCTGAATAAAATGTGACCACCTGCAGGAAAACACGCTGCAGATACCATACCAATGAGATTTTCTTAACGTAAATGGGTTCAAATGGAAGCCAAGAAGTACCCAAGTCTATAATAAGTCGAAACAAGTGGAGTTTATTATTATTTAGACGGTGGCACAGAACTGTTTTTGACGTATTTTCAAAAATGGTATTTTTATTGCGCTAAAACCAGGCAAAATTGTATGAAGTGGGACAGCTTGAAATTAGTTGCATATTTTGAGAAATAACTACTCCAAATGCTAATGGCCATGTCTTAGGTCTATTCAGTGATTAGTTAAGCTACATTTCGAGGTAATTAGGTCACCAGAGGTCAAGGTCAAAGATTCTCAATTATTAATTTTCTACATTTTTACTTGGGACTTTCATATTACAATGTATTTACATTGCAACAAGATTCAAGTATAGAGCATCAGAGCCATCGCTGGTGCACCCTGTACCGTATAGCCCGTAGGGCATAGGGTACACCAGGATGCGAGTGCACCAGGTATGGGTGTCCGCAGGGGTCAAAGGTCAATCGTCCTCCAAATCCCCTTTATCGCTCGTTAAGGCGCTGAGACGGGCGTTATGGCATAAAGATAGGGCGTTAAGGGGTTGAGACGGGCGCTAAGGCGTAACGACGGGCGTTGACGGCGTCACTGCATTTCGATGCATTGGTGAGCAATTCCATGAAAATCAGACCTTCTGACCTAGTTCACCAGGGCGTTGAAGCGTTAAGCAAAGCGTTGATGGGCGTTACTGTCTATCAATGCAAGCGTATTCCCAAATCCCCTGGGGTGGCAATTCTTGTTATGTTTGTTGGAAGTGCTATATCCATAGATGAAAAAAAAACTTTGAAAGCAATCCGGGACGCACAGGTTAAAGGTAGTAACCACCTCTTAAAGATGGACACTGGAGTCCAATCTGAGAGACCAGATTTTGGGGTAGGGGAAATATAAAGTTGAATACCTTTGCAAGTGGTGGTGATATAGTGACATTTGGCCACTCGAAATTTTGGTACTCTGATCCTCTATATGTTGGTATGCCAATTATGTAGGTCACCAGAGGTCAAAAGGTCACGAAATCTGACCCCGGTCTAAAACGTGATCACCTGTAGGAAAACTCGCTGCAGATACCATACCAATGGGACTTTCTTAACCTAAATGGGTTGAAATGGAAGCCGAGAAGTACCCAAGTCTATAATAAGTCTAAACAAGTGGAGTCTATTATTATTGAGACTGTGGCACAGAACTGTTTTTGAAGCATTTTCAAAAATGGTCTTTTTACTGCGCTAAAAACAGACAAAATTGTATGAAGTTGGACAGCCTGAAATTAGTTGCATATTTTGACAAATAACTACTCCAAATGCTAATGGTCATGTCTTAGATCTATTCAGGGATTAGTTAAGCTACATTTCGAGGTAATTAGGTCACCAGAGGTCAAGGTCAAACATTCTCAATTATTAATTTTCTACATTTTTACTTGGGACTTTCATATTACAAGGTATTTACATTGCAACCAGTTTCAAGTATAGATCATCAGAGCAATCGTGCCCGTAGGGCATAGGGTACACCAGGATGCTGGTGCACCAGGTATGGGTTTCCGCAGGGGTCAAAGGTCAATCGTCCTCAAAATCCCCTTTATCGCTCATTAAGGCGCTGAGACGGGCGTTAAGGCACAAAGATAGGGCATTGAGGCGTTGAGAAAGGCGCTAAGGCGTAACGACGGGCGTTGACGGCGTCACTACATTTCGATGTATCGGTGGCAATTCCATGAAAATCAGAACTTATGAGCTAGTTCACCAGGGCGTTGAAGCGTTAAGCTAAGCGTTGATGGGCGTTGCTGTCTATAAATGCAGCGTATTCCCAAAACACGCACAGTCGACGTTCAAGCGTCAACATGGCTTATACTTGCTCTAAGTGCGAACGATACGATTTGATGAGACACGAGAGAAATTTACATGGGATTGAAGACTCCGAGGCACAAGAAAACGATACAATATACATGGGATTGAAGAATCCGAGGCACAAGAAAACGATTCAGAGAGTGATGAGAGTCCATCGAGTGATACCGAAACAGAGATCGCTGAGAGTCTATCCACTGATACCGAAACAGAGATTGCTGAGAGTTTATCTAGTGATACGGAGATCTTGACCTCAGATAGTCAGCGTACGTCCGAAGAAAGTGAGGCTATCAATAGTCACGCTCCAGCAATCGAGGACGCTGGAAAGGATAACTTACAACAGCCAAATGCGCCTCGTCATCAGGAAAACAGCCATGGCGATCTATGAACAGTATACCTTGCTATCGCTTGAAATGAGAGGCGACCCCACGCACAGGTCCATCATGAAAACCAAGCGTCACTTGGAAGAGAATATGGGGCTACCACCCACCGAGGCCCTGGAATATGCGATCAGGATGCGCAAACAACTCTTTCAGGACATGCTGCCTCAGTGGTATCCTGAACTGTCCGACGATGGGCTGATGGGGCCAAAATGGTCCAAATGAACTCCCAGAGTGAGTGAATGAGTGACGTCAACGCCCTTCATTACGCCTTAACAACAACAACAACAAGGATGATAGATGAGAGAACAACAACAGCCGCGTTGGACATGTTTACAATTCAAGAAGACTCTTGTCCGATCAGAGGCCGCCATTTGGCGCTGCATCTATCATATTCTCGGCTGCTCTTGTCCAATCATAAGCCGTCCTCTGAGAAAGTTCCATCTTTGCTCGGTGTGACCTAAGCATCATCGGGCAGTTCAGGATACCACTGAGACAGCATGTCCTGAAAGAGTTGTTTGCGCATTCTGATCGCATTTTCCAGGGCATTGGTGGGTGGTAGCCCCATATCCTCTTCCAAATGACGCTTGGTCTTCATGATGGACCTGTGCGTGGGATCGCCTTTCATTTCAAGCGGTATTAAGGTATACTCTTCATAAATCGCCATGGCTGTTCTCTTGATGCAGGGGCGCATTTGGGTGTATGCCTGTTGTAAGTTAATCCTGTCCGGCGTTCTCGATTGCAGCAGAGTGAATATTGATAGCTGCTCTCACAATACAATCCAAGAAGCTAGGTACTGCCTCACCTTCCTCGGACGTAGACTGACTATCTGAGGTCAAGCTCTCCGTATCACTAGATAGAATCTCAGCAATCTCCTGTTTCGGTATCAGTCGATGGACTCTCATCAGTCTCTGTATCGGCTTCTTGTGCCTCGGGGTCTTCAATCCCATGTATATTTTTCTCGTGTCGCATCATATCTTAACGTCTGGTGAACGTGCGTTCGCACTTAGAGCAAGTATAAGCGATGTTGACGGTTGAATGTCGACTGTGCGTGTTTTGGGAATAAACTTGCTCTTATAGACGGTAACGCTCATCAACGCTTAGCTTAACGCTTCAACGCCCTAGTAAACTAGCTCAGAAGCTCTGATTTTCATGGAATTGCCACCAATACATCGAAATGCAGTGACGCCCGTCAAAACCCGTCGTTACGACTTAACACCCGTCTCAACGCCTTAACGCCCTATCTGTAAGCCTTAACGCCCGTCTCAGCGCCTTAACGAGCGATAAAGGGGATTTGGAGGATGATTGACCTTTGACCCCTACGGACACCCATACCTGGTGCACTCGCACTCTGGTTTACCCTTTGCCCTACGGGTTATACGGTACAGGGTGCACCAGCGATGTCTCTGATACTCTATACGGTACTTGAAACTGGTGGTAATGTAAATACCTTGTAATATGAATGTCCCAAGTAAAAATGTAGAAAATTAATAATTGAGAATCTTTGACCTTGACCTCTGGTGACCTAATTACCTGGAAATGTAGCTTAACTAATCCCTGAATAGACCTGAGACATCGCCATCAGCATCTGGAGTAGTTATTTGTCAAAATATGCAACTAATTTCAAGCTGTCTAACTTCATACAATTTTTGCCTGGTTTTAGCGCAATAAAAAGACCATTTTTGAAAATGCATCAAAAACAGTTCTGTGCCACAGTCTAACTACTAATAAACTCCACTTGTTTAGACTTATTTTAGACTTGGGTACTTCTTGGCTTCCATTTGAACCCATTTAGGTTAAGAAAGTCCCATTGGTATGGTATCTGCAGCGAGTTTTCCTACAGGTGGTCACGTTTTAGACAGGGTTCAGATTTCGTGACCTTTTGACCTCTGGTGACCTACATAAGTAAAATATTAGCATTTAACAGATGCCAACATATAGCGGATCAGATTACCAACATGTCGAGTGGCCGAATGTCACTATATCACCATTACTTGCAAAGATATTCGACTTTATATTTCCCCTACCCCCAAATCTGGTCCCTCAGATTGGACACGGGTGTTCGTCTTTAAGAGGTGATTACTACCACTAAGCTGTGTGTCCCGGATTGCTTTCAAAGTTTTTATTCATCTAAGGATATAGGACTTTCAAAAAAACATAATGAGAATTTGCCACCTCAGGTGGTACCAATTGATGAAATTTTGGGGTCTGGCTCATGGACTATACAGTTTGTAACCTATTGGTCAAATAACTGCATGCGAAATCAACTAATTGACTGTTCACGAAATCCATAATGTTCTAGCTTAGAGGGAATATTGTGATTCACGGTGTCGAAAGCTTTGGATAGGTCTATGAATGATAACATACTGTAAATTTCAGATTCTTTTGCAGATGCGAGTATATCATACAAAGAACACGCAGCCATGGAAGTAGAATGGTTGGCCCGAAAATCATATTGATTTTTTGAGACATCATTTGCCTCTAAAAATTCTATTATCATCGTAGCAGCAAGCTTCTCACGTATTTTGCTAACTCACAGTAAGATAGACATTAGCCTATATTTCAACGGAATTGATTGGCCTTCTGATTTAAATATGGGTGTTATTTTAGCAGATTTACAGACGTCAGGGACAATACCAGAGGAAACGGAAAGGTTCATAGTTTTGTGTGACTTGCTCTGGGTGTGTCGTGGTGAAAGCCGGTGAATTTGCTGAGCTCAATAAAAGGAACTGTACGGATTAACTGTACTGATTAACTGTACTGATTAACTGTACTGATTATGTTCGAAGACCTATCATAACATGCCAGGGTCCAACTAGATGCAGTTTCATGTGTGAGACATTCACATAATTCGGTGATTTTCATCATATATTTTCCGTTCCTTTACTGACTGTACATGTACATAAGTAATCAGGAGTCGGACACTCGATATCAGTTCGGGTAGTACATGTACTAATAAAAACAATGAGGTTCAACAGGGTGAGTCGACGACAAAAAAGACGGTATTCAAACCTCCTGAACATATTATGATTGATACTGGTGCTGAGATTGACGTTATGGATGACAGCCCATTTCAATTTATTTCTGCCTCACAAGATCCGAAAAAACCTACTAGGAGGTGATATAGAAAACGTTAGTCAACCGCTGTTGCAGCAAATCCCGCCATTAGAAGACGTAATTCGTTGCCCGATTGAGCTACAGCTATTACGCAATCACCACCTGATCTATTCACAGAAAGTCTGCTCACACCAGCTATACAATCCCACCTGAATACTATCGTACAACAAGCTGTTGTAGCCGCAATTCAACCACTGGTTACAGCATTGAGCGCGAGTAGCCAGCACATAAGCGGAATTGTCAACAAAACTCAATCTAATGCAAAAGCAAAATGATGATAAAGATGTTATGCTTTCCAGCTATCAAGACAAGGTGGAACGGCTTCACGGAGGTTTCTCAACAGTCGTCACGGAATTAGAGGAAACTAACAGAGAAGTTGCGAGGCTGCGAGATGAAAATGCTGTCCTGTACGATAAAAATGAACAATATACTCGCAGAGAAAGTCTTCGAATCAACGGATTGGATCTTCCAGACGAGGAGACAACAGACGATGCAGTTTGCCGGCTGGCGAAGGCCATGAATCTGGAAACGATATTTCCCGATCACACTTCACTAATGCAAGTAAAACACAAATCCTCGCAAAGTTCGTGTCGTACCGTACTCGTACAAATCTCATCTCTGGCCGAAAGCAGCTGAAAGAAGCTCCAGGCAAAAAAATCTATATTAATGAAGACCTAACCAAACGTATATAGGTACCATTTGTTCAAAGCCTTGCTTGAGTAAAAAAAGAGAAGATTCATAGCGCTTGGACGTACGATGGCAATATCTTCTATAGATTGTCCGAATTTGGTGACCGCATACAGTCCATATACGACCATCAACTCAGCGAGATTTAGTGTAGGTTATCCCTGAATACTAACATTCTGACCACCTCAATGACTAAACAGAATGTTAATGAACAATTATTGTATAAACTACACGACACATATACCTAATTTAAGACGAACAATATTGTCTCAGACAATGCAAAATATTTGACATTCACACCTTTATGCATTCATACAAATTGATCTATTGCCTCTCGATAAAACAAACTTCATCAGTGTGAAATGTCATATTAGCAACCAGTTATTATTAAATTGTTGATTATCATATTGCAGATCAATTGATTTGCAATCCTAGGTTGTATATATGCTACGTTCTTTGCCAAAGTTTATTCTACTCATTCTACATGAATCTCAACTTGTAGCAATAAATAGATTAAATGTCGTAGATCAGGTACGCGACTATCTATATTTTATTGCCATGTGGAGTGAGTGAGTGAGCGAGTAGGATTTAACGTCGTTTTCAACATTGTTTCAGTCATATCACGACGGTGCCTACATGTGCCAGAACACGAGAGTGTCCACAGTTTCTATTATTCTGGACATTGATCAGCCCAGTCAGTACAGCACCCGGTCACCCATCCAAGTATTGACCGAGCTCAACGCGGCTTAACTTCGGTGATCTGACGAGAACCGGTGTGCCCAACGTGATGCGCCGTATCCTTGCCATGTGGAATAACTACTTGTATTTTATATGGGAGACCATTTATTCTTCATATTCCGGTTATATAGTCTACTTATCTAATATCTGAAATTTACTGACCTGGAACAGCTAATTGTTAGATACTGCATACTACATGTAATTGTTCTACACACAAATTGACCTAAACCCTGATGACGTATTGTATCTCTTCCAAACACGTGATGAATTATGCATTCATTGACCTGTATGACAAACTATAACTTGTCCATAAACCAAGCGTCACTTATGTAACACGAAACTAACTAAATTGTTTACGCGCAATACATGTGAATTTCTATATGTAACCCGATGCACCAAATCAATGTATGCTCTTCCGACTGTGGCATTCAGAGACCCCGCTCTGGCAATTCAATTGATGTCGTGTTACATGAGGGAGGTGATAAGCTAATTGATTTTTATTATGATCCCCACTTGCCTAATAATTGCTATGAATATTGGTGTAATCGTCCTGTATATACAAATTCAATTCGTGTCCAGTGATTTATATACATCACGTGTACAACTCGGCCAGCGAAAGCATCTATTTTAACCATTTCGCTGTTACCTAAAACAATTTTCACATAGACAACAAAAGTCGATCAATTGTGTACATAAGGGAGACAATCTGTCACCAATATCATGATGGACATCACTAATGTTTCTGAGGTTATGTACTTTATATTTGTCTTATTGTTATGGAGTAATGAAAAATCAGACTAATATGTACCTTATTACCAACTCTATTTCATACATTGGCAGCGAATTCATACACATGGTATATCAGTACCTCACTTATGCCGCCGAGAATATTTTTTTCACATTCATACGTATTAGTATAAATTGATCGATTGCATCGTGTGTACTTATTGATAGAGTTTTACTAAATCAGTTTGAAAGCTTTCCACTCGCTGATCCACCTGAGCCCTTATTCATTCACCCCATTGCATTCATGCTTCTGGGTGATTATTTGCTCGTCATCTTGTATATATGTTATATGATATTCAATTGTTTTTTCAACGCCATAATATGTAAAATTACATTCATCACTCTATGCTTTGTTATGACTAGCTTGCCCCTTTTTTGCACGTATTCTCACAATCACATGCCATGTATATCACCTAGACTATGGGTTACAGCTTGGAACACTATCGATGACTGGTGTTGCCGCGTACTGTTCAGTGTCCGCAGCGATTGCCACGCCGCACGTTTTAGCGCTTCCGTCTGTATTTATCAAGTGATTGGTAATGGATAATGATCTTGCAGCGTATCGTGCGCCAATTGGTATATTCGGTCGCATTTTTATACGCAAATATCGTCTTCTCTTTAGTTTTCGAATACCATGGCCATTTACCAATCTACTGCGGGTCGCCTTGTCATTCTTCTTGATCGCCACTAAGTTACTTATAGAAAGCAATGTACAACACTTCCTTATTATAAGCATTTTATTAATTCTGTCTGGAAACGTCGAAACTATCCCGGGACCCCTAACTGACCACGAATTTTCTATTGTCCAGTACAATGTATGTGGTCTTAAAGCAAAAGTAGACCAGGTCCAGGCAAATTTAGGTATTTTTTGCATGATAGCCATCACCGAAAGTCACCTCACATCTCTCGTTGATAAGAAGGACGTTCACCTATCAGGTTTCCGTGCGCCATTTCGCTGCGATCGTCAGCAAGCCTGGAGAGGGGTCTGTGTTTATACATCACTTAACATTGCCGCTACACATCGGAAAGAGTATGAAAATTGTGACCTTGATATGGTGTGGATAGAGGTACATGACTCCTCCAACACCCTCACATGTACTTTGTACCGACCGCCTGGAACAACTGTCGATATATGGCAAATCATATTCGAAAATATTTAATCTGTCCTTGATGCCAATCCTGATAGAAACGTGGTAATTATCGGAGATTTGAACGAAGGCTTGTTTGACGGCTCCCTGCATCATTTAAAGGACTTAATAGCCAGCTTTGGATTCAACCAGCTGATCACTGAAGCTACACGGCCAGTCTCAAATTCATTATTAGATCCTGTAATATGTAACGAGTACCAATTAGTTATTAATAGTGGGGTCATTGCACCTATCCGCAGTGATCACTGTGCCACCTATGTTACCCTAAGATCACGTATTCCGAAGAAATGTAGCTATCAACGTACTGTATGGCACTACAATCGCGCTGACTGGTCCGAATTTAATGACATCCTAGCAAACTCAGATTGGAGCCTACTGGTTGGCACACTAACAATCGACGACCTATGTGAGAAAATTTCTAAAAATATTAAAGATGCATCCATTAAAAGTATTCCCCACAAAATCGTGACTGTCAGACCTGACGACAAACCGTGGATTACGAATAAATTGAAACATGAAATAAGAATTAGAGGCAAACTGTATAAAAAGTGCCGAACAACGAAAACTGCTTCCGATATTGCGGTATTTAAAACGCATCGTAATTACGTTACCGAACTAGTTCGATCCGCTAAGAATGACTTCAAGCACAAGATAGCTGAGAAAATTGCAGCTGGTCAAATAGGTTCAAAATATTGGTGGAAACGGGGGAAATTTTTACTGAAAGATAATAATTCGACCTTTAACGAAATTCCTCCACTGAAACGTGAAGATTGTACTTTCGCCTATGACAGCAAAGACAAGGCAGATTTATTGAACGAATTCTTTACTGATACCACCCTTTTAAACGATTCTAACTCTAAACTGTCACCTTTGACACGTTACACTGAAAATACACTCACCAACCTCGAAGTCTCGGCTAACGATGTATTTGAAATCCTTTCTAATTTTGATGTCACAAAATATGTTGTTCCAGACCAGATTAGTCCCAGATGTCTTCGAGAAGGCAAAACAATTTTGGCTCCGGTACTTGCGCTTCTTTAACATGTCATTAGCTTCTGGACTTTTCCCTGACTGCTGGAAATCTGCAAACGTCACACCGATTTTTAAGAAAGGCGATAGTTCACTCTGTTCAAATTACCGCCCAATTTCACTTCTAATCGGTCTTAGTAAAGTTATGGAGCAACTAGTGGCTCATTGTATATATAACTATGTTAAACATGACATTTCCCAGCACCAATCTTTGTATATATAACTATGTTAAACATGACATTTCCCAGCACCAATCTGGGTTTCTTCCTTCGCAATCGACCGTTACACAACTGCTTGAAATATATGACGACATAGTTACAGCCATAGACCAACATAAAGAAATTCAGTTTATTTTTTTTTTTATATTTCCAAAGCTTTTGATCGAGTTTGGCATAGAGCGTTGATCCAAAAACTCAAACAGCTTGGAATTTCTGATAGTATTCTATGGTGGTTGGAGAGCTATTTGTCAAATCGATTTCAGAGAGTAGTGCTAAACGGTAGAGAATCCAAATCCTTTCGTATACACGCTGGAGTTCCCCAGGGATCTGTACTTGGACTCCTTCTTTTCCTGCTCTTTATTAATGACATTCCACGTGGTATTATCAACAACATACGTTTATTTGGCGATGATACATGTTTGTACATCATGTCTGACCAACTGAACAATGCGACACCCAGCATTAACCATGATTTAAATTTAATAAGTAATTGGTCCAACACATGGCTAGTCCAATTCAATGCTTCTAAAACTATCTCCCTTTTAATTTCAAGGAAAGCCGAACCACCCAATGTTGATATTAACTTTGTTAACAATCCTGTAGTCTCTTCGCTCAATCACAAACATATTGGGCTGACTTTCAATAGCAGGGCGAGCTGGCACAATCGTATTGAAAACCTGATTATTACAACTCAACGTAAGTTGTCACTCATGCGAGGTCTGAAGTACGTCCTAGATAGAAAAAGGCCTTGAAATCATGTACAAACGTTTTATCAGACCCTGCAAATGCCTAAGAATTATTACGGGCCTCACACGCAGTTCCTCGTCTCGTACTTTATATTCGGAGTCTGGCTTCGAACAGTGACTTGTCAGAAGACGAATGCATCGACTCCTGATGCTATTTAAAATAGTTCATGACCTTGTCTCTCCAACCCTGAATCGACGACTTCCACCCTCTACAGCGGACAGAAATCCATAAAATATTCGCAACACAGGTCAATTCACACCATACAGATGCCGTACTGAGCTTCTTCGAAACTCTTTCTTTCCAGCCACTGTTCGAGATTGGAATAGTTTACCTTCTTTTGTACGCAATATGCCGAGGCTTCCCCAATTCAAACGGTACTTACTCCAAATGCATCAAAAGCCTACTCCACCCCCTTGGAACTATCTTGGTCCTAGGAAACAAAACATACAACTTTGTCGCATCCGTAATGGTTGTAGCAACTTAAAGCGCCACCTGTTTAATAATCACCTGTCCGATACTACATCATGTGCATGTGGCTTCCGCGATGAGACAGCCAATCATTTCTTGCTTGATTGTCCCTTATTCACTGTTCCGCGCCAAAAAATGTTTGCAAACTTGTCTACCATCTAGAGTAATGTTCATTTAGTCCCATGTCATAACCTTCTTACGGGTGACAGCAATAAAACCGAGCAGGAAAATATAAATATACAAATTGACGTTGGCACTTTTATTGAGGAAACAAAAAGAATGGATTAATCTAGACCGCGGCCTCCAACTTGTTCAATTCATATCATCTGGTGGCTAACTCGCACGGACACTGATCATAGCTGACGACACCCTGTTAGTATGCCTTTTACTTTTTTACCCGTTCTATCCAGCTATTATAATACCGAATTATAGCACAATAAGCCGCTCACCAAGTATATATACCTACCGTATTACAATGTTTTCTGTAAAGAATAATTGTTATATATGTATTTGCAACCGCAACGTTTTCTGTCGAAGCAATTTATTTTAGGAGACACACTAATGAGCTGCGCTCACTGTGCTCCAATTACTTTGTGTAATAAACGTTGTATAAACCAGAGCTTATACGTGGAATGTCATCAAATATCTGTGCCAGATATGATCATATTCTGTAGGAAAATGAAAAGTGTGGATGAGAAAAACTTTTAAATCCGTCCATTAGGTAAATTTTCCCTGTGCTGGAATTGTACTCCTCAAGGGTCATAAAAACTCCACAGGACACTGACTAACTAGACAGCCCAAAGTGTTAATGGCTTTTAAATATGTCCCTTTGCCATTAATCACCACTCTGTGGTTCATCGTAAAAGTAGTTCCGGCAGACATGTCTGGCCACATGTACAGCTCTTAACTGTGATAGGCCTATATGCCTCATAAGCAACTGGGATAACCTTCAGCAGTAACATACCCAGACAGTTTCACTTGAATTCACATCTGGCATTTAGTCCAGATCTGTAAAATCTTACACTTAATGTTCATGCAGTTTCTTTGTGGACTAATTGGAACAAGTATCGGATGTTCATTTGTTAAATGGTGAAGGAAAACATATTGAACAGAAATGGAATATTTATTTATTTTGTTTAGCATCTGATACAGGCAGAATTATTAACTGAAATATGTGTTCAGTTGCTGAAAGATTTCACTGTACCAGTATATCAGTTTTATCGAAACAATCAGCTACCAAATAGTGGTTCACCAGATAAATAGATATATCACTAAATCATGTATGCAGGGCAGTACAGGGCAGCCTATACAACTATACAATTTTTAAATTAAGTTGTTCATGATCAGTAATCCAAGGAATGTAAAATTCTTAAATATTGCCATTTTTCTTTATAACAGTTGTGATTTCAAATTGTTGATACACGTCTCCGATAGGGATGCCAACATTATTCACTGCCTATTTTTCGTATGGCCACTGGCAGGGATAGCTGAATGGAGGGGGTTCTCGAGCCATAATTACATACGAAACATGAAGCATAGCTTGACCACCACATAAACTGTATCATATATGAAATATATCCATCAACATTTATTAATATGATATATCATTTGGTCTTCATTTACAATTGATGTATAAGACAGATAACTGACAGCTTTCATTACTATAAAGACCAGTGAAATCCAGATTTTTGTGTCAAAATACCAGTAAACTAATCCCATTATCATTCAAAGCATATTTTGGTCGACTTTTTTTGGTCAGATTTTAAGAATGATTTAATTTTGTGTTTTCTTAGTAAACACTGCATGACAAATTCTTAAATACTAATTTGATGTGAAATAAAATATGTTTGCCCACTCTAATTCCAAATACGAGTTGCGCTTCTGAATATCCCTCGGCTCTGGGTACATTCATAATGTATTCAATTTGAACCAAGATGTTAGGAACACCAAGCAGTCAAGTCACAAATATACAGATTACCAAAAATGGCCGTTATTTTGAAATTATCTATTATCTTGTAGGGTTATGCAAAAGGACTAAAATGACCCAATATTTTAAGCTACAAATTCATGTAGTGTCAGCTCTCAATTAAAATAAAAATTATGTTTGTTTAACAGGGTTGAATGTGTATTGGGGTGAGTAATGTTTTCTAGAAGTAAGCCTACTGATTTTGGAAATGAATTAATCATCATTGGCTTGTTGGCGTGCAATATAATAAGACAGTTATTAAAGTGAATGGTTATAGAGTCCAATATATGCTCATATCATTTGTATTTAATCTGAGGCGTACATATAAATTGTACTCTGCTCACCATACTTGTGTCATTGGTATTCAGAATCAGTGTGTCTCTTAATGCTATATATATTGACCATTGGCTGCTATTTAACATTGGATTACAGATCTGGTTTCCGAATAACCACATAATCTGTCAACTCCTAAGACCCATGTGGTGAAAGTGAAGAAATTTGCCTTGTTTTTATTCTTGGACTTGGAGGCCATATGTTACATATGGTCATATCAGACAGTTCAGGAGCCTCAAGGCTAGTATAATGCCTTTGATGTTGGCATATTTATGGGTAATGCTCCATTTACACTCCATGGGAATGGACACCACCAATATTGCTTGTGTGGGAAAATATCTTACCTCAATCCCTCAACCCCAACCTCACTTGACCAGAGGAACGCTCAATGCCGGAGTAGGGCATCACTATCACTTCGGCAACATTGCCTCGTTTACTCTCTAAATTGAATTATCAGTATTTACATTTATCCATTTCAACTTTCATCTGTTTGCAAATATTTATCTGCATTTTTATAGACGCGCATTATGATGCAATCGTATAGACCATAAATATACACAGCTATTCGCTCTTCGTGAGTGATACAGCCCCCCTGGGGTGATGCACCGTTGCATTGCAATTTTTGTCACAAATTTGGCATTTGGACAAAACGTGTTAATTCTGCATGCATTAAACACATTTTGTCATAACTTTTGCATTTTGTCACAAATGAGAAAAACGTGTTAACATTGTGAATGCGTTTTGTCATAAACTGTATTGTCATAAAACTGGAATTACAACACCGGGTCAGTGGAAGTTTCCATTACCGCATTACAGTACCGTGATGCCGACGTTTGGTTCATTATCCATCAAACACGAAGTAAAAAGTGAAATGTCCAGCTTGTCAAGGATTGAAAATACATAAAGACTAATTCCTGCAATGATGATCGGGTTGTCTACAACGTCACTCGTGAGATGTCAATGTGACTGACCCAGCGAGGGTGCATATTTTATGTTCGTCCGCCCCATAAAGTCATCTTCATTTTATCCAGCCAGTTTCTACGTTCCCACTTTGAACCTGCCTTGATTTATCTGGACCCCTTCAGTGTTCAAATAACTTATAAATAGACACGAGACGTCACTGACCTCGAAAACATTTGAAATTCGAAATGGGTCGCACAAGAGCGTTGTTGATTGGCTGACCTGAATAGTGGGCACCTTATTAGGAGGAAAGACGCCGCTAATAGAGGATGATGTCACTCTACGGACTTCACTCGCAATCGATGTGTACGTTCTGATTGGTTCTTCTGTCGTTAGTAGGTGAAATTTACACCTCGGATTTTGAACACTGAAGGGGTCAGATAAATCAAGGCAGGTTCAAAGTGGGAACGTAGAAATTGGCTTGATAAAATGAAGAAGCATAAAGTTGATTCCGCGTTGATTATAAACTGGATAATCATGTTGTTGGAAACACTGATGTCTGTCATTTTATTACATGGAATCTGAAGAGATCAAATTCATTAGCACAGGAACTTTGAAATTGGCAAAATGGTTCAAAATCAGGCATATAATCCACTATATTGTTTATATAGGGTGATCAAATTTATTAGAACCACTGTTTGAATTTTGTCTCAAAAATTAGTGGTAATTGAATCATTAGAGGGATTGCCGTATATGTTTAATAAATGATTCAGTTAATTTGTCCAATGTTAAGTCCTTATGAAGTGAACTGTTGCCACGCATTTTTCATAAATTTCACAATTGTGGGAAAATGCATTGAATCTGAATGCAATTTAATGCTGTTCTGACACAATTGTGACGAATGCAATTGAGACAAAATGCCAAATAAAGTTCCATCTAGTCAGCTTATTTTTGGCTGGCTTTATTAGTTTGCAGAGTAGGAGATAAGTAAGATACAGAAACTTCTCTCAATGAATTGAGTTATCGTTTTTTTTTGGAAGAATCACTTGAGCTGAAGGTAATGAATCACTCAAATTGAGTGTACAATTCATTCAAGGCAAGTTAAAAATTATTTTTCCCAAGAAGAGTGAAGTTCACTCAAGTTGGACGACTTAAGTGGGATCAATTTCCACTCCTACTTGAAAGAAAAGTCACTCAATTAAAGTACAAAATTCATTAATATACATAGCCAAAAAATTAGTTTCTTTCATATAGTCAGAAGTGGAAGTTTTCATGAACTTCTGATATAACATATATGTTAAACCAAATAACATATATGTTAAACCATTATATGTTCGTATATTTACAGAATGTTACAGTGATTTCGGCCACTGAGGTACCATTCTATGAAACAAAATTCTGGCAACAAACAGCTGTTGATAATAAATCAGCTGGAGGGCGTTTTAACCCAGCCTTGCACAGGATTGGTCCTGTGCTAACAGAAAGAACTGACAAGCTGACCCGGACCTCACACACAGGACATATACAGGTCCATACAAACATATACAGTCTATTTTGTTGTTGGGGATATATGCAATAGATATCCCTATAAGTCTATGACACTGTTAAGAGGGATCATGTGTTGGGCGGGTTGGGGGAAACGGGTTGCACAGTGTGTTTGCACGACCTGTGCCAATCGCGGTGCGATGGAGTGCCCAAGTACATCCATCAATCCCTCTGAGTATCTCTCAGAGAATGTACATCCCATGCGCCCTCTCACTCCAAGTAAGAGATTATACAACTTCTCTGCATAATAAACAAAAAAGGCGACATTTGTAGGCTTCATGAACTTGTTTATTGAATGTTACAACTAGACCTGGACCTGTTCAGGTGGAATACTGCCATAAGGAACTTATATGCATAAAGTTACCAATCATTCTTATGATTTTATATCTGTTTTCCTCAATGAATTTTCCAGCTGTCAGTTTGCAATATAAATATTAATAAATGTATGATAGAGCTGGTCAAGTTAACTAAGCAAAATGCTCATCCTTTGTTTAGTGAAACAGTATCAATATATTTATTTGTGCCAAGAATAACCATGGAATATCAATCGTTTTATTCTGCATCTGCTTACAGAAGTGAACATCATTAAAGTAACATTTGCACTCAAAATCAAAATATCAACCAATCTCGACGATCTACAAAATAGATAACCTGGCATGTTCTTATCATAACTATCATCAGTCTTTGTGCATGTTGCTGATGCTCATTTTCGAGATAAACACAAGACGTAAACACAAATCCGTTCTTTTCGAAGCTATCTTTTTCCTCTTGTTACAAAACATCCATATGTTCTACCTGTACCACTAACAATGTTTCTTCAACAACAATTCAGGTCAACTCTGTACTACGACAATCAGAAATACACACAGACAAAATTTCACCTCATGTGTGTCATACATGGCATATGCAAACTTCTTTCCTAGAAACAGACATGCATGTGAGAGAAACTCGGTAAATTTTAACAAGGTACAACTTATATATATATAATTGCGTATAAAACAAATAATTCATAGCAATCATGTGGATGACCATCCCAATAACCATGTTTCATGCCACATAAATTCAACCTCTGAATATGCACAATCTAAATGGATGAATCTGATCAATGCGTACAATATCAAAACCAACATCAAAGAACATACAATAGTCAGTAAAGTCCAGTTCAGCAATTGTGTTGTCCCATGTTATGATATACCATATACAATCAGTGCCAGATTTGTAGTAACAGAATTCTAAAACATTAAATCAGTGAACATTATTCATGAATATGAATGAGCTTGTCTGCACAATATTGTTATCACTATCTTTCCTTGAACTGTCCTTGAATGAGCCATCATTTTGAATGGCTATTTCAGAGTTGAATGTCGGAATCTGAATTTGAAATTTCCATGAAATCTTGAATTTCAGAACAAAGCAATGGGACAAAAAAATTACATTTTTCCTATATCTCCGGGTGTTGTTTGGGGCTACAACCCTGAAGCCCCGGATGTATAAGGAGTAGAACATATAGATTGCAATGGTTGGCTGGTAAATGTACGTTGGGCACGGGTCCATGTTGCTTCAATATATTTTGCTGAGAAGTAACAGGAACTTGATAATGTGATGTCTAGTACTGCAATATCACTTGTCTTCATTGTACCATGTAAGCATCCTGTCTGCGTCTTGTACCTTGTACGTGTGCTGCCCTGTGGTTTATAGCCTGAGGGTGGATGGATGGTGTTTGGTTCCACGCTGCTTCAAAGATTTCTCCTTTGAAGCAGCAGGAACGCAACTTGGCTGAGTGGTGCTTAGTCGGTTTGTCGCGATATGACTGAAAGAATGTTGAAAGCGACGTTAAATCCTATTCACTTACTCACTATATGTTGCAAAACATACATGCTTGTAGATGCTGCACTGAAATTACATGTCACAGTTATCTCAAGGATACATGCAGCAAAGGCTTCATAGTCCATTTTCTAGCAAATGAGACTGTAGTGAATGCCCAGTGTCATTTTTGACAATGAGATAGATAAAGACAGAACTATCCGTATTCTCAATAAACCAATAATATTGATTGATTTTTAAGTGGTTGTATCATGTCAATCCTTTACTTCATCCAATCTATACATCAGTTTTGTGTAGTTCATTGTTTTCAATTCAAGCACATGATGTTATCTTCATCGAAGTTCATGTTTATCTTTGGAAGGGATTCACCAAGATTGGATCAGGGTGAAATTTCCAAGTGATTTTATCAGAGGATGCATATCAGCCACAAATATAGTAGCAGTATCATTGTATTTCTATTATCATATATATGTAGTCGTATTTATTATACAATGTTACAAAAGATCTTTGTCACTCAACCAATTCAATTCTACTTTTTGTACAATAAGTACCTTCAAAAATGATTTGTGAATAGTTGAATCAGAAAAAAACACACACAAATAAAAACAGAGCGCCACTTGTTTTTTTTTTCATTTCAAAAACAGTTTAAAGAAAAAAAGATTTATGATTAGCATGTAATAATCATAAACAGGAAAATGCTAAATATGGTAAAAAGTATACTTCCATACTGTATAAGTGCTATAGCCAACCATAAGATAAAACACATGAGAATTAATAGGCCCTTAATTGTGAATCATAAACTGATTTTTTGTTCATGGTACAGATACACAGGCCCACTGCAGATATATACGGCACATATACATTGTACTCTGATCTGGGGCATCATACCCTACATGATATGTTCCCACACAAACAAACTTGCAATAAGGTCTCAAATAATTCTTCTGCTAATTTATCAAAATAACTTCCATATTTGAAGTTACATTCATTCTTTCAAATGAAATTAATATGTGGGTCTTTCCGGACAAACGTACTGGGCTAGCTTGCTATTCTCAACATTAGCTATCAAAATATAATCAGCCATTGCTTCTCTTGATATCGGGTAGCTCTTTACCCCACCATGTACAGATGAGGTACAGAAAATGAACTATATACTACATGTACATGCATAAACTAAAGAATACTGAATAAAAGATCTAGTTGAAGTACAAAAGAAATGAGGACTAACTAATGCACATGCTAACATGGACCCTGATATAAACATACACACTACACACATTCAGAAAGTATATTGTTATCACAAACAATATTGTCAAGTTAGCGAATGAAAAATCATGTGAGAAAATGAAAATGCATAAGGATTAACGAATGCATTTGCGCCCTTGATCCACCCATCTCCAAGATGATACAAAGAAAATGACATTGGAATACAAAAATACAACATTGAATGTTCCGAACAAAAACATTGCATTCTCACCCCAAACTCACATTCTCTTCCCTCACTCGCACCTCATATAATTGTCTCGGCAATAGTGCCTATGATTATGTCACCCATAACTGTCCGGTGCGCCAAACGCATTATCATTGCAAACAAGGCGAGAACCATTGAACTTCAGCCCTCCTCCATTCCAATCGACAATGGGGTTATATCATGTGTTTGCATCATGTGTCTCGGCGATAACTACGTAATAACGCAATGATTGAAGAGAAAAAATCAGTCCCAGTACTCATGAGGGAAGTAGCGATGACTCAATAGATCAGCGCTCGTATAATACGAAGCTGCGCACCAAAAAAAACCCTCGGCTCTGGGTACATTCATAATGTATTCAATTTGAACCAAGATGTCAGGAACACCAAGCAGTCAAGTCACAAATATACAGATTATCAAAAATTTTGCAATTAGAAATGACCCCTAAGATTTCCGTCCAATCAGAGAAACCGGTATTCATTACATAAATTTCTTGATGCATCAATGATGTATACCAAATTTTACATCGAGCATTTGAACGGTATCAGAGATAGAGATCATTAATGATTTCGCATAAATTAAAGATGGCCACCCTTCCTTCCCGCCACTCAGAGGAACTGATGTGGTTATTCATTGAAATTTCTCTTGATACATTGATGCTGTATCCCAAGTTTCGTATAGAACACTGAAATGGTATCAGAGATATACATCATTAAAGATTTTGCATAAATTAAAGATGGCCACCAAGGTTTCCGCCCAATCAGAGAAACCAGAACTATCATTTGTCGTAAGTCTCTTGATGCATCGATGATGTATACCAAATTTTACATCGTGCACTTGAACGGTATCAGAGAACGAGATCATTAATGATTTTGCATAAATTAAAGATGGCCGACCATCCTTCTCCCCACTCAGAGGAACTGATGTGATTATTCATTGCAAGTCAGTTGATACATCGATGCTGTATACCAAGTTTGGTATAGAACACTTAAATTGGATCAGAGATATATATATCATTAAAGTTTTTGCATAAATTAAAGATGGCCGCCAAAGTTTTCGGTCAATCAGGTCCCGATACAAAGTATCTGGATGTATCGATGATGTATACCAACTTTCATATAAAACAACTGAATGGTAACAGAGATATGTATCATTATCGATTTCGCATAAATTAAAGATAGCCTCCAGGATTTCCAGCTAATCAGAAAAGCCGGTTTGGTAATTTATTGAAAGTTGCTTGATGTATCGATGATGTATACCAACTTTCGTATTGAACAGCTGAATGGTTTCCGAGATATGGATCATTATCCATTTCGCATAAAATTAAAGATGGCCGCCAATGTTTTCACCCAATCAGGTCCCAATTGAATAGGCTTCTGGTCCTTGACTAGGTAAATAAGCATACCAAATTTGGAATTCTTCAGTGGAACCGTTCTCCGGCTATCTCGCTCACGTACAGACGTACGGACGTACAAGACGACGACAATACCCCATGGCCAAAATTGGCCGAGGGGTAAAAAGCCTTTATATGCTTTATACACTGATACATCAAGCACGACAAAATGAAAGTTTGCCGATAGTCTCCAGATTGTCCCTTAATTTACTCGTATTGAAAAGACATTTGGAGCAGTGATCCAAAGAGAGAAAAATATATCCGAATGGCTAAAAGGACAAGCGTTTGTAAGTGCTCAAGCGGCCGCGAGGTTGCCATCCTGCTGCCTTTCGGTCCTGAACATGTTGAGTCCAGTCCAATCTATTTTTCCCTCTACGTCTTGGGGTAAGATAACTCCACTCTCTCATCAGCTTTGTATTCAAAGCTCGGGAGCCATGGAAACTATTGAATGCAGTGCTGAAGTATTTCCTTCGAGTCATCGCATAATATGTAGCAGGGTTGCTGTATGTTTTGCTCTTCATTCGTGATCCACATGTCCCCCGCGACTGACTTCTTCTTTTTGCTTTTTTCAATAAACAAAGCATGGAATTTTTACCTGAAAAATGTTTTTCCTTGACCGTCAAGTCCCTTGACTTAACCACTTTCAAAGCACTTTTCATGTTGAGGCTGTGATCACTGGGGTCCTGGACACAGTTTTCCCGTACCGACTGGTGTACAAAGTCCACGCCAACGATGGGGAATGATCTCCTGATAGCCAATCGTATAGCTTTCGTAGGATTCCTATTGACAGCAGCTTGCGATGTTATGACAATGTACTGTTTTGCGGACATTTTCGTTGGAAGATCATCAGTGACGAAACCACCATTTTCTGTTATGATTTTTCTCAGCTTTGCCTGTCCAATGCTCCCAACCATAACAAATTGTTTCCCATGCAGAATACCTGTCTTCTGAGGTGACAATTGGACCAGTGGTTCCACTCCACTCCGTGCTGGTGTCGTGGCAGTGATGCCATCCTCTACTCCAGTGTGGTCATGATTGCTAGAAGATTCCTCCCCAGAGGTGGATAGTAACGCTGTGAATGATGACCCTAGAATCATAAGATCAGGGTCCGTAGACCGGTTGTACTGATCGATGTCGTAACAAAGATTTTTGAATCTGTGGTACATTGTTGCATATATCGGATCTTGGCGATCAGATTTTCTTCCCCCGTGGCGTGTTGTATGACTGAAGAAGTAGTTGTTGTCTCTGTAGTTTGCATTTTCGCCCCCCTGGGTCATAAATCTGGCAAGAGAAAAAGGGAGGTCGGCCATAAGTTTGGGGACATGATCAATATAGAGCATCATGTATGGCGTAAGCTTTTTCCACCCATACCTCATTCTGAAGAGCTGATAGAATGTTTCAGCATGGTGTTTATAAAGCACCACATCTGCCTCTGTATATGACCATTCATAGTCCTCTGGAGTATGGCTCTCTTCATCCTTCCCCGGTTTCAGACGTGGAGTTGGATCTTTGTCAATGATTTGTTGCATTTTGTATAGCTGTTGCCAAATTGTCTTAACTACCTGAAATTCGGTAAGTTCTTCTTCGAGTTGTAATCGAGCTATGACATTCCCAGGTAGCTTCAATTTAACTTTTTTCTGGTCGCAGATAATTCCTCTAAGTGGGTGTGGAAAGTCTTCTTCTGAATATCCATCTGGAGCTGGTGCCATAATTACATTGGCATGCGTCCCATTCAGTTTGATTGGTTTTGGCTGTCCAGTGTTATCGAAGTTAACCTCAAAATTCCCATTGCGAACACCCCTCTTGTTGATATTATTTTCTAACATTGCAATGGATTCCTCTATGAAAGCAGCTTTACTGAATCCTTGCTGTTCAGCCTTGTTTCCACTGCTAAATATGTTGCTAATCTCCAGGTCTAACATTTTTTCTGTTTGACGAACAAGCCCGTGCATAATGCATAGGACATAATTCGATACAGGAATGCCCTTAATTACAGCGTTTGGGAAGGCGTTATCCATTGCCAAGTTGAGATCTGTTCTGAAACCAGATGTATGAAGATTACAGCGGTCGTCTTTATGACACTTGTGATAGATGTTCCATCTTTCATTGGAAGCGGCATTCATGTTTTCATCTAGAAGGGCCATCAAGAAATTGTAATCACCGGACACATAGAAGTCATAACCCTCACCAGACAACGTAGAAACCATCTTTTGCAAAACATCATTCCCATTAGCCATTAGGTTTTCTGACTTATCGTTCTCATAGAACATTGCGATGGGAAATATTTCGTCGGAAGATTGGTACTTGTGACCATCGAAGAAAAGCTCGTTGTTTAGAATACTTACCGCAAAAAATGCAGTTGGTCTTCCACCAATTTGTCTGCCATCCCCATAAATTTTTACGGACATGGCAGATCCTTCTTTTATACTTGGATATCTGTACCGGAGAATTCTCAACAGCTGGACTGCATCAATGCGCCATCCACTAAATGTACGCACTGGCCGAAGTATTTTTCGGAATTTAGAGTCCATATCTATCAAAAATCGTTCTACCTGTCCTACTGATGCAACTAGTGCGCCAAAATGCTTCCTCAACTCCCGTGCAAGTCGAACACCAGAATAATTTTCTTGGATGTGAACAAGACGGGATGCGTCCAGCATTTGCTGAAGATTGTGGCCACGTGAACGCTTCACCAATGTCTCCAAGACAGTGGATCTTGTCCTATCATGAATCTCCCCGCTGATCAGTGTTTTCAAATCATCAATGGTCAGACAACCAGACTCCACGAACGACCTTCGACTTGTTCCCTTGGTAACAGTTCTCGACATAGTTTTCATCATCTCTTCTTTGTCACCGTTAAAGACTTCCTTGCACAACTCTACCAAAGCATCTTTTGTTTGGCGGAGTTTGGAACGTTTGTTTGGTCGATAGGAGTCGCCGACAGATTTGTTTTCCAGAAAGTCAATGAAGTCATGCTTGCGGGTAGCATTTTCAATATTACAGAAACTGTTCTCCAAGAGACAGAGAAAGGACTGCAGTGAAATGTATACTCGCCGCTTCTTACTCGCATTCCAGATGAAAGAATCATTTGGATCCTTTCCATACTTACCCAAGAAGTTTTCCATTGGTTTGTAACCCTCTTTTTTAACATGCTGACTGAAGCCAGCACAATTCAAGGCGTCTTTCAAGAGTAAAAAAATGTGACCATCATCTTTTATGTATGCGCATTTACTCATATCAGACGGTAATACAAATGACACTGTGTCTGGTGGGTTTGACTCGAAAGGCTTCTTTGAAGACGTACGCCCAGGAATACATGGATCTACATGAGTGGTTGATGGCACCCATCTGGCTGACTTTTGATTAATGCCCTGCAATTTTTTTATTCCGGGCAGTTTTGGATTTCTACTAATGGATGAAGTTTGAGGAGTTGCATGATTTTCCAATGAGTGGTCACTGATTAACGTTTTCATCGGGTTTTGTTCTCCCCCTGCATTGTCCTCAACATATATTGTATGTTCAATAGTTGTCTTGGCACCTGTTCCACACTCACCCGAAGCTGTCCCAGGATCAAGCTTAACTGGGGCACATGAGGATGTCTTGCAGGTTTTCTGCAGTATGAGGATATGAACAGCATTGGCTTCATCAGCATCTGTCACATGATACGGTCTGTCTATGTTTGCTTGTTGAGCTGCGGCTGCTGAAAAGCAGCTATACTGCAAAGCTTTACGGGACATGTCATCTAAAACTAGCCAGTCTCCGTCCCTAGATACAACTGACCAGAAGTGCTCAGGATGGAGCATTACAGCTGCAGTCAAATCATAACTACAATCAAATATCTTCATCTTTTCAGGAATAGTCATGGGCGGGAATGTCATATTTCTACTGTTCCATACCGGTAATTCAAGAACTAAAAAATCAGGAAGTGTCAAAAATGCCTCAGAACCAGATACAGGCATGCCACATAATTGGCAGGATACCTTACAACAGGTTTGCCTACAGATTTTCCTGATCTCCTCCTGCACAGTGTGTTGGATGATTCCAGTAGTAGCTTTCTCGTGACTGGTGTAGTGCAAAGTTAAAAGACTATTTGTATGGTGCTGAAGATTATGATTCCAACCACACTCGGTGCACAACAATGAACATGCAAATTTGGAACAAAACTTATCCAAGCCAGAAGAAAACCCCAGATGACGATATGCCTCAGCTATTTCTGCATCAGGCCGCCCTTTGGGCGCAAATGCATTCGGAAGTTTGGCCACACAGTAATCCCACAGCGGCTCTCTCATTTCAGGTGATGTATGACCATTCAGACTCCTTACTTTGCACATTTGAATCAAAGAAGAAAAAATACCACCATTCAGCAACTGTACAGTGGGGTCTCTCTTAAACACCCCGTAATAAAATGGCTCACACAGACTGTCGATGGCACAACTTGCACTTCTGCCATCACAGTAGAGAGCGTTTTGGAAATGAGATTCCCAACAATTCATGGAACGCAACACTATATGTAGAAAAAATATACCAAGCCCTCGATCAGTAATACCCAGATTTTGTTGGTGAAATTAGTGGACTATTATTTAGACATCTTCATCCGCATCGGAGAATGATGAATATATCGCATCAAATTAAAAGGAACAGTGGCGTTTACAGAGGAACCACTCCTCTAGCTTTCATGTTTGTAGGGACAGAACATTAATTGATTAACAAAATGATGTTTCATTCAGGAAAAAAGTGACATAATTAACAGCGTCAATGAGGATTGGAAATTAGGGTCTCATCTGAGTTTGGCTGTTTTGTATACATTTTGGCACGTATTTTCACCATACCTGCCATGACATTACATCAAAATATCAATTTGATTCAAGATAATATTATATATTCAGGAAAAGGCTGAAAACTGACGAAAGCCCAACTTCCGTTGACACTGTTATACGCCAGCTTCGAGTGCAAGCGTTTACAGTATGAAACTTATGTATTCCGTACAAATAAACTCATCTATTTTTGGAAAAATAAAGACCTATAGTTGTTTCCTTCACAAACCATTGTTCGATTCCATAAGTTAAGCTACCCGGTAGACGCTGTCACATAAAATTACACCCGGATGGGTATTGACCGTTGTTACTAAGGTGTCCAATCACTGTTGCTGTGTGTGGTACATGGCTAATTTCGAATTTTTCATAGGACACGAACATACAAGGTCTCTGTGCGCATGGCGTTATCCCATAATTGCATTGTATGTTGAAGCCGTAGCGAAATAATGGTGTATAATTGCTGCTATCAGTAGGCCACACGGTTCGAGATGTGTTGTGTATACTCATGCATGAATAATGGTCCAAATAAACACTCTGTGCATGCCTCTGAAGGAGCGAGAATATGACACATACCTAACAGCTTGAAATGCTCTTCCTAAGTACATGTCTCTATTCCTTTGAGAATGACAGCGAAAGTACTCAAAGAAACTCATCCGTACTGATATATTTCTCCAACAAAATCTGGGCCCCGATTACTGTTTTGCGAACGTCACTATGTTGATATGCCATTGATATTCTAGCAATTGCACGTGTACCTGTAAAACTTATTTCTCAAAGGGAATGACCCCGCATGCAGGTAAAATGACAGCAAACCAATACCCAAAGTGGCGCTCCAGTCAATAGAAAAATGTAGATAAAATATGACAATTTGAACCGCTGTTGGTACCTGTTTTCATGCTTCCGCATCGCTGCTTACCTCCGCATCTTGGTTGAATGCGTTTTTAAGGTCTTCCCGTATCTGTCCTCTGTAGGTCTGAGGACCATCCAACGGCTGTCGACAGATTGCGGTGGACACTGCCATCTTCAGCAAGAAATCGCGAGAAAGTGATAATGTTAGTTTCGTCACAAAGTTAAAAGTACATTTGTCAACTGAAGGGCTGGCATCCCATTGAGTGGGAAGTATTGTATCAAGAATTGACAGGTGATGAAACTTGTCTGTGTTGTGGCCATATTGGGTCCTTTGTCCGGACTGTAGACTAACAGGGAACACCTCTAGGTCAGAGTCTGGAGACAAGATACCGAGTACACTTTGTCTGTGACTGGCTCTGCCTTTTAGTGCCTGCTGTACTTCCCTGTAGACCAACATGGTCAGCTGGCAACGTCTCAGTAAAAATCGTTGCTCAGCTGTTGCTGTTTGCAGCATCTGAGTTACTTCAATGCGCGCTGTGTCTTCCAAGCGCTTACTGTGTTTACATGCGTTGTTTTCATCCAGCAGAATGGACAATGGAGCATTCAGCTGGATTTCATCGCGAGGTTCTCCTCCGATAATCAGATAACCCTCAAATGAGTTTAAATTTGTTGTCATTATAATCCTTTTTATTTGGGCGGCAACATTCCCATCAACTTTATCAAGCAGATAACTGCCCCCACATCTGATAGTGACCCCATTTGGGGCTAGTGCTGCAGTTGCCCTCATGCATGTAGGTCTACATACATCGAACAGCAGACCTACATCCTGCACGATTGAGTTTGTTTTTTCAGTTTCTCTTTCAAGTGAAGATGATGAGTTTTGTGGTTGGGAAGGCTTTTTGGGGCGCTTTCTGGCTTTTTTCGGAGATTGGGGTTCCTCTGAAAATAAAACAGAGCAGGTATTAATACGAGCTGGTGGAAAACCCAAACAGAACCGAACAATCCCAGGGATACCCTGACCCCAAACATCAGCATGTACTTTATTACCCATTCCATCCAGAGAATTCGAAATGCATAGAATTATTTAATATTTCCAAAATGCCCAATCATGATGAGATCTCCAAATGTCTCAATCCCTGTATCAGCTTGACAAATGTCCAAACTGGCTCCTCAAAACAGATCTGACATATTTCACAACTGGCTCAACACACGGACAAGTCGGACAATATATCCATCTGGCTACACTTAGAAAAGTCTTGACATATTTCTAAACTGACTCAACACGTAGACAAGTCTGACAATTTCAAATCTGTTTCGACAAGTAGACAAATGTGACATATTTCCAAAACGGCTCAATAGGTAGACAAGTCTAGCATTTTTCCAAACTGGATCAAACACAGACAGGTTGGACATATTTTCAAACTGGTTCGAGACGTAAGCCAACAGACAATTCTGGCATATTTACACCATGACTGAACACATATACACATCACACAAAATTTCTCTTTAAACAGAAACAGTAAATTTTCAAGGACTCTCGAAAAACAATTCCATGGATGGCCGTTAACAACAAGAATCAGCATGTATGTGCTCTAACCTGCATGGTTCATTTTTTTCGCAACTTCATCAGCACACAACTCAACCTTTGTATCTTATGCAGCGTGTCATTTTATTGTTTATTCGGAACATTTTCCCATTTATTTCAGTCAGTTTGTTTAGTCCTCATTGTTTATTCAGCACCTTTCTCCTGACATACAAATTGGCAAGTGAAAAAACATAGAATTACTGAATGATTAAATCGAAGAATTACTCTGCTCGCATTTAGCAGCACTGACTTACGATGGATTGATACATCCCTGGTACACACAGTCTTAAAAGTTCCATTTGGTAGTTCCACTTCCACAGTGCTCTGGAATCGATCCACCCGATGGACTCT
>JAVTVY010055970.1:0-31730 GCA_036873755.1 Hanleya hanleyi | reverse complement strand
AACATAAGAGCATCCACTTTGTCGAAATGCTCTAATTCACCATGAAAGACACACTAATCCATTATCCAGTTCAGCCGGCCTCATGCTGACACAATCTGTCTTTACCATTACTCAAACTTCTATAAAACTTTACCGTTATAAATGCCATAACGGTAAAGTAGTAATGTAAACGGTAAAAACAGGAATGTAACGGTAAAGACAAAAAAATTCTTGGTCAACTAACACAATTTTTTTAGAAAAAGGCAGCTTGAATTTCAACTAAAACTGGTTAGTTAAAAGAAAATGGTCTTGAATTCAGTGTCTTAATCGTTACCAATATGTCTTTTCCGTTATCACCTGAAAATAACAGACTAGAATGAGAACAACTTTTTCAGTGTCTTTACCGTTACCAATATATCTTTTCCGTTATCACCTGAAAATAACATGGACTAGAATGGGAACAACTTTTTCAGTGTCTTTACCGTTACCAATATATCTTTTCCGTTATCACCTGAAAATAACATGGACTAGAATGAGAACAACTTTTTCAGTGTCTTAACCGTTACCAATATATCTTTTCCGTTATCACCTGAAAATAACATGGACTAGAATGGGAACAACTTTTTCAGTGTCTTTACCGTTACCAATATATCTTTTCCGTTATCACCTGAAAATAACATGGACTAGAATGGGAACAACTTTTTCAGTGTCTTTACCGTTACCAATATATCTTTTCCGTTATCACCCGAAAATAACATGGACTTGAATGGGAACAACTTTTTCAGTGTCTTTACCGTTACCAATATATCTTTTCCGTTATCACCTGAAAATAACATTAGACTAGAATGAGAACAACTTTTTCAGTGTCTTAACCGTTACCAATATATCTTTTCCGTTATCACCTGAAAATAACATGGACTAGAATGAGAACAACTTTTTCAGTGTCTTTACCGTTACCAATATATCTTTTCCGTTATCACCTGAAAATAACATGGACTAGAATGAGAACAACTTTTTCAGTGTCTTTACCGTTACCAATATATCTTTTCCGTTATCACCTGAAAATAACATGGACTAGAATGGGAACAACTTTTTCAGTGTCTTTACCGTTACCAATATATCTTTTCCGTTATCACCTGAAAATAACATGGACTAGAATGGGAACAACTTTTTCAGTGTCTTTACCGTTACCAATATATCTTTGCCGTTATCACCTGAAAATAACATGGGCTAGCTAGAATGGGAAAAAACCTTTTTAGTCATTTTTGGGGGTTTAAGTACAGTGACTCTAGCTTGGCTGATAAGAAAACAGTCTTTGTGGTCTACAAGGTCTTGAATAATTCCATTTTGGTAGCCTAACTGCTCAAATTTAATTTTAGATTTGTCATTTTAACCCTTAATACTTGTACATTTTCATGAAAATGGCCCATATACGACGACAGCTAGGGCCGGATTGTGTCAGCAAATCATTCCCGGCTGTAGAAATTCCAAGTTTTCCAAGGAAAAAACATGGAAAAGACAACCCTGGAGAAACCCTGGAGTATTCGGACTGTTTTCCATAGTTTTTCCATCCTCTAAATCCAGGGTATGAAATTTTTTTTTGAGAAAGGCAGGATATCATAATCCAGGGTTTTATGGACAAGGCTTGACATTGTCCAGGGTTTCCATGGACGAGCTGGACATTGTTCAGGGTTTCCATGGACGAGGATGGACGTTGTCCAGGGTTTCCATGGACGAGGATTGATATCATCCAGGATTTCCATGGACGAGGCTGGACAATTATGTCCAGGGTTTTTATGGCGGGACAGCTTGTACAGCTTTTATCTTGTAGCACCAATGGAAAATATCCATCTATTTAAGAGTGGATTTATAGATAAACAACAACAACAACAGGATGATCATAACGCTTTTGTGAGCGTGTCGTGGCCGAATGGTTAGATTGTCTGACTCTGACCCGGAGTGCGACAGCTGGCGTGGGTTCGCGCCTCGCCAGTGACCGCTTCCATATATACTCGCCTATTCACAAGGCGCTGGACTGATTCATAGGTAAAATGGACTGATGGTGGAACTAGTTGCTAAGCTAGACCTTCGCCAGCGGAAGCACTTGGGGAATAAAGTACCCGGGTGTCTTTCAGTGATCACTATATAAATCCACTCACTGGTCAGAAAAAGGGACGGCTCTATATGTACAGTCAGGAGGTGTCAATGCACTGTAAATAAGTTACTTGCACAGCCTGCACAGCATGGGACCTCGACTGCTACTGACCGTCTCGACCACCCCAGCAAGCGGCGGGGTTACTGCAAGCTTCTAAATACCTCTGCAAGAGGGTGCTCCTAGAGAAAAGGATGGATTTCCGAACCAACAACAACATAACACACTCGGTTTGGTGTCTTAAACACTGTTGCATTGCATGGGTACTCTTCCCAGGTTGGTGGATGGCACACATTGATTTGCACAACTAATTACTTTGGACCATACGCGAAATAATGTGACGTCACAGAAATAGTGTCCCAGGTCTCCCGACTCTCCCCTACTGCCTAGTTCAACAAGCTGAACCCTGCTGACATTTAATTTTGTGATATTGACAATGCAGGGTTCAGCCGTTGAACCAAAATTTCCTATCGCAAAATTTTCGCCTCCCGACCTGGGTAACAGCGGGTGGATTTGCGCTTATAAAAAAGCAAATAATACCTACCGCTTTATGCTCGTTTGGATAGAATACGTATTTGTCTACTTCCCTGGCCATTTATTTTCTCTGTCCAGCTTCTTTCATTTCCATAAATGGCAAAAGAAAAAAATATCATCGCGGACGATCTTCCAAAAACGAAATCCGCCGCCATTTTGAAATGTCACTATGGTGGCACGAGACTAATTTGTAAATTCGGGATTGTAGACAGGAAGGTCAGAAACGGCTCATTCATAAGGCTGTCTGCATTATCTGCATTTAAATGTAAAATTGTAACTATCGATATCAAGCATAATGGAAGGCACATACTGAGAAAGGTAATTCATGGGATTTTTCATCTCCCTAAGCGACTGGGTCGACTGAGCGGATTCAGTTTTTCCGACTCTTGTAATCCTGAATTTAGAATAACCTCACGTGAGAGAATCGGGGTCACGTGACAGTGTTCGAAAATGGCGGCGGATTTCGTGTTTGGAAGATCGTCCGCGATAATATTTTTTTCTTTTGTCGTTTATGGAAATGAAAGGAGCTGGACAGAGAAAATAAATGGCCAAGGAAGTAGGCAAATACGTATTCTATCCAAACGAGCACAAAGCGGTAGGTATTATTGTTTTTTTTATGAGCGCAAGTCCACCCGCTGTTACCCAGGTCGGGAGGCGAAAATTTTGCGATAGGAAATTTCGGTTCAACGGCTGAACCCTGCATTGTCAATATCACAAAATTAAATGTCAGCAGGGTTCAGCTTGTTGAACTACCCTCCTGCCGTACCGGTCGCCGGTCGGTGGTAGTGTGCCCGGTTCTTACCGTATGATTAGCTAAATAATATAGCCCTCGTGAGGGCTATAGGTGGTAGCCTCAGCGAGGCTTTAGATACTGCGAATTTCACCCTGCCGTGCACTACCCGATCCAGCTGGCTTCCAGTATTGCTATTGTGAAATAGTACGAAATATGGCGCCGTCTGAATTTCCCAGACGACTTCATACCTTAAACGCGCCATGTTAACCGTATAGAGTGACGTCACCAACATGGCGCGCAGAGAGCTAGAAGTTTCCGACTGGAAAATTCAGACGGCGATATATTCGTTACTATTTCACAATAGTGTGCAAGAGATTTTTGAAATAGTGCGCAGGAGGGGATAGAGTTTAGATGTACGGCAGGTTCAGAGAGGTGGGTGATTCGTAATAAAATTATCTAAAACCCTCGCTGGAGGTGACTGGGGCCGACGTATAGCCCTCATACTCTTGAGGGCTATATTATTTAGCTACGTATGATCAACTGGTTACCGTCTGACCGTATCATCTACTTTCTCAAGCATGAGAGAAAAAACAGCATTTTGGGAATATAGCACCATGTGATTTTGTCTTGTAGCACCAGTGAAAAATATCCATCTATTTAAGAGTGGATTTATAGATAAACAAGAACAACAACAACATGATCAAAACCCCCATTTTCGTTATCGAAACTACAAACCAGCAAGTTGACACGGCTTCGTTCGTTCCTACACTGTACAGTAGCTAACTTGGCTAACAAACCAGATGAAAATCATACAAAAGATGGACGCATAAAGGATTACTTACGCTATTACCGATATGTTTAAGTGATGCTACGCATTGTTGCCGGGAGAAATCTGAACGACTTGGAACAGTTTACCTGTGCTGCAGAATGGAAACTGCAACCATTCTTGTCGAGCCTCGTTTTCGTCCACTTTTGCGCTAGACTCTCAAACTAGGTCTCCGACACACTCATGTTCCTTGTGCCATTCCAGTATGTATGGTTGGCCATCCCTGCCAGAATTCGTCATTTAGAGGCTGCCTCTAAATAATATATACCATGGTATAAAATGCCAAGCCTGCCATAATTCGTATTTAGAGGCTGCCTCTAATTATTTTGTACCATGGTATAAAATGCCGAGCCTGCCATAATTCCTATTTAGAGGATGCCTCTAAATCGCCAAGCCTGCCACAATTCGTATTTAGAGGTAGCTCCGGTGTAGCCTTGTTCCATACTACGGTGCGGTGGAAACCTTTGCGCGCCGGGGTCAAAGGTCAGTTCCGGTCACCTTTAGCGACGTACACCAAACAGAAGCGAGTATTTAAAATCCGTCACAGAGCTCTCGTCCAATCAGAAGCGAGTATTTTGACCCGGTGCATTATGGGACATATCCAAGATGGCGGTTCCAAAATGGCGGATCCAACATGGCGGCTCCAAAATGGCGGCGTATGAGAGCTTCTGGACATGGACCTGATAGAAGTCTGGAATGGTGGAACATTCGTAAACATTCGGGCACTTTTACATCCGGGGACTTTTACATCCGAAGAGACACGGAAGTGCCCGAACATGATATCAGCTAGCGTGCTATAAAAGGGAAGCGGTCTGGCCGTTTCATCAGACACTCTGTCAACCACCAAGATGTTCACTTGTACTACGTGCTCGAAATCATTCACTCGTCTGCACGACTTGCGCCGCCATGAGGCTACCAAGCACGAAGGAACCGCCCGGTATAACTGTACGATATGTACACTGTCGTTTCAGCGCCCGGATCATTTACAGCGCCACACACGTGCACGCCATGAGGTACCCAAGCGTCCATGCGAAGAATGTGGTCGGCTTTTCAAACTGACCAGTCAGTTGCTGCGACACCAACGCACACGACACCCTGTTCCGCAGCCACGTTTGCAGATAGAAGAGCCCGTAGGCATCAATATCGAAACAGGGGGAACTCCCACCCATCGCACGAGGGCCGATGATGATGTCGCCCTAATTCAACAGTCAAATTCCGACGACAAGACCTTGGGCCAGATTTTGTACGACGTGGAGGGCAAAGTACACTTCGTGGACGAAGCCATAAATGTTCCCAGCGATCTGTTACACGAAGACCATCCAGTGAGTGACATTTATCGGCGCCATTGGCCCATGATCCGGCACTGTTTCTACCGTCATCGCCCTATTCAAGATATCTACAATTTCCGACTGACCGACCTCGCCCGTCTACGTAGCTACGTAGAAGCCATCTTCAAAGATCAAACTACGGCCTTCAAATTGAATCTGGCGTTTGGTTATGTGCTGCAGCATAAAGAGACAGTCCAAAACGTCCGATATTTTTACCCGAGCAGTAACATCCGGGTATTTGACCAACCGTTTACCATCATTAACCGAGTGTCGCTAGAGACGATGCTGGAGAAACTGGACACCGTGGATCCCTTGGAATGGGCCCAACAACAACGCCCCAACACCAAGTGGACAGTGGAGAGTGTGACCAATGTTACGTTTTTCGTTACCAAGCTGACCGACCACTCCCATCGGCTGAATGCGTCACTCATGCACTGATGAATACCATAACATGCCGTACATACTCTATATGTCTACATGTTGATCGTTGACGGTACGGAGGTGACCGAAGAGACACGGATGTTACCGAAGATGTCAAGGCTCGGCCCTCGACTTGGGGATAGTTGAACTGAGTGTGCTAAAAATAGATCACCAGCTAGCGTGCTATAAAAGGGAAGCGGCCTGGACGTTTCATCAGACACTCTGTCAACCACCAAGATGTTCACTTGCACAACTTGCCAGAAGCTGTTTACTCGTCTAGATAAGTTACGACGCCACGAGGCCTCCATCCACAACGATGCCCGGTATACTTGTATAATCTGCGCACGGTCATTCAATCGGAAGGATCATTTACTGCGTCATGAGAGGGTACTCCACGCGGGTGCGACGGTACTATGTAATGATTGTGGTCGACTCTTCAAACGACCCAGTCGGTTTAGACAGCACCAACGTTTGATGCATGCCCCGTCTCTACGGTTTGGGCGACAACTTTCCACTAAAGAGGGGCCGCGGAAGGTCAGACCCAGTGAAGATGAACCCGGAGAGACGAACGCCACTGGTGATGCGATGACGAAGAGCCTGCCTATACCCACGGTCCAGGAGGGCCTGGATATCCAGCCGGACCCCACCGTTACGGTTTCGAGTCATACGCCTGACAACATCGAACATTTTCTGGACGAGCCCATAAATGTTCCTAGCGATCTCTTACAGGGCGCCCATCCAGTGAGTGACATCTATCGGCGCCATTGGTCCATGATACGGCACTGTTTCCACCGTCATCGCCCTATTCAAGATATCTACAATTTCCGACTGACCGACCTCGCCCGTCTACGTAGCTACGTAGAAGCCATCTTCAAAGATCAAACTACGGCCTTCAAATTGAATCTGGCGTTTGGTTATGTGCTGCAGCATAAAGAGACAGTCCAAGTCCGATACTTTTACCCGAGCAGTAACATCCAGGTATTTGACCAACCGTTTACCATCATTAACCGAGTGTCGCTAGAGACGATGCTGGAGAAACTGAACACCGTGGATCCCTTGGAATGGGCCCGGTTGCAACGCCCCAACACCAAGTGGACAGTGGACAGTGTGACCAATGTTACGTTCTTCGTGACCAAGCTGACCGACCAACCCATCGGGTGAATGTATTCACCCAGGCACTGATAGATACTCAGAATGCACAAGCAACTATCTGAGGATATGTTGCCTCAACGGTATCCTGGGCTGCCCGATGATGATTAGAATAAACGGTTCAAAGCGAACATGGCCGAAGATGGAACTTTCTGAAATGAAGACTTCTGATTGGACAAGAATACATCTAACGGACAGGAACGAATATGACAGATGCAAATGGTGGCCTCTGATTGGACAAGTCTTCTTGAATTGTAACACCAAGTGGATAGTGGAGATAATGACCAATGTTGCGTTCTTCGTGGTTAAACTGACCACCACCTCCATCGGATGAAAGTATTCACCCATGCACTGATAGATACTCAGAATGCGCAAACAACTATCTGAGGATATGTTGCCTCAACGGTATCCTGGCCTGCCCGACGATGATTAGAATAAACGGTTCAGATGGCACTTTCTGAAATGGAGACTTCTGATTGGACAAGAATACATCTAACGGACAGGAACGAATATGAAACATGCAAATGGTGGCCTCTGATTGGATAAGAATCTTCTTGAATTGTAAATATACCCAACGCGGCTCCCCCAGCGTGGGTATGATGTAACATTGGGGAGAATAAACTATATGAAAAAAACTTCTTGTTGTTGTTGTTCTCTCATGTGTCATCCTTGTTGTTGTTGCTGTTGTTGTTCTCTCTCTGGTCTATATCATGGCGTTATGTTAGAGTGTTAAGGTGTAACGACGGGCGTTGACGGGCATCACCGCATTTCGAAGAATTAGTGACAATTCCATGGAATATCAGAGCTTCTGAGCTATTTCACCAGGGCGTTGAAGCATTAAGAATGGTGTTGGTGGGCGTTGCTACAAGATGACACCTCACACGGTCCATTTGGACCGCGGATGGTCCATCTCTACACCAAATAACATCCTTCACTGCTAAAAAAGGCCCACTTTCGCTACAACTTGTACTAATGACGTCACCAATGACGTCACAGATGCTATAAATATCCCTGAAATCAGGGTCTATACTCCGAGAGCTACAACATGATACCCCACACGACGCATTCGCAACGCGGATGGTCCATCTCTACACCAAATACCTTCCTGCACTGCCCCAAAAGGCTCACTTTCGCTAATACTCCTACTGATGACGTCATCGATGACGTCACAGATGCTTCGGACATGCCTCAATTCGGAATGTACACCCCGAGAGCTACAAAATGACACCTCACACGACGCATTCGGACTAAGGATGGTGCATCTCTACACCAAACTCACCCTCACGCACCCACAAAATGTCCACTTTCGCTACTACTCGTACCGATGACGTCATCAATGACGTCACAGATGACGCGGACACCCCTCAAATCGGAATGTACACCCCGAGAACTACAAGATGACACCTTCCAGGACGCATTCGAACCGTGAATAGCCCATCTCGACCCCAAATACCTTCATGTACTGCCCGAAAATGTCCACTTTCGCTACTACTCGTACCGATGACGTCACCGATGACGTCACAGATGACGCGAACATCCCTCAAATCGGAATGTACACCCCGAGAACTACAAGATGACACCTTCGAGGACGCATTCGAACCGTGAATAGCCCATCTCGATCCCAAATACCTTCATGTACTGCCCGAAAATGTCCACTTTCGCTACTACTCGTACCGATGACGTCACCGATGACGTCACAGATGACGCGGACATCCCTCAAATCGGAATGTACACCCCGAGAACTACAAGATGACACCTTCCAGGACGCATTCGAACCGTGAATAGCCCATCTCGACCCCAAATACCTTCATGTACTGCCCGAAAATGGCCACTTTCGCTACTACTCGTACCGATGACGTCACCGATGACGTCACAGATGACGCGAACATCCCTCAAATCGGAGTGTACACCCCGAGAACTACAAGATGACACCTTTCAGGACGCATTCGAACCGTGATTAGCCCATCTCGACCCCAAATAACTTCCTTCGCTGCCCCAAAATGGCCACTTTACTTACTACAACCAACTGCGCATGCGCAGATTAACGCGACATGCATTCAAAAACACACCATTCTGACTCTACCCCACACAAGCTTCACTTTGACACCTCACACGACCCATTCGAACCGTGATTAGCTCATCTCTAACCCAAACACACCCCTACATAGCACCCAAAATGCCTGTTTTCTATACTACGGCCAGACTGCGCATGCGCAGACTATTGAACACGGACGAACCATTAGTGTAGTCAAGTGCTCCTCCACGAGAGCTTCAAAATAAGACCTCACTCGACCCCATTGGACCATGAGTGGCCCACCTAGACTCCAACATGTCCACCCCGTATGGGCCTATACACCCATAGCCATGCAGTATAGGCCTATGGGCCTACCCAGGCCTCGGTGACTTTTTTCAAAAATTTCACCGATTCGCTCCGCAACACTTCCTATCGTGTTCTAAATGACGAGACGAGTAAAACGAGACCCCACAACCCTACCGCAAATGTATAGAAGTGGGTTTCCCAGTAGGATAAACATTGAACCTATACCCCAGTATGGGTCTATATGGGGCTCGGTGACTTTTTTCAAAAATTTCACCGATTCGCACGGGGACACTTCCTATCATGTTCTAAATGACGAGACGAGTAAAACGAGACCCCACAACCCTACCGCAAATGTATAGAAGTACGTTTCCCAGGGGGACAAACATTGATCCTATACCCTCAGTATGGGACTATATGAGGCTATATCGTACTTTTTCAAAAATTTCACCGATTCGCACGGGGACACTTCCTATCATGTTCTAAATGACGAGACGAGTAAAACGAGACCCCACAACCCTACCGCAAATGTATAGAAGTACGTTTCCCAGGATGGTCCTATACCTCCCATACCCCATATAGGCATTTTCCCGTAATTTAGGATAAAGTCCGTATTCCGTATTTTTTCAGGAAAATTTTTACATACACCCACCCTGGAACTAGGGGAAGATAACTCTGTTGATAGACAAGCCCCGTTAAGCCCGGCGACCTATATACCCCTCATACCCCATATAGGCATTTTCCCAGGTTTTTCGATAAAGTCCGTGTTCCGTATTTTTTTTTTCAGGAAAAATTTTACATGCAGCCACCCAGCCATCAAATACCCCTTCACCTAGGCTTCACGTTGATACCTCACTCGACCCCATTCGACCATTAGGGGCTCCCCTAGATGCCAAAACGTCTATTTTCATACCCTTGGGCCACCGCGCATGCGCAGAATGACCCTAATTCAACCCCACACCCAGTCCATCAGATGCCCCTTCATGAATGCTTCACTTTGATACCTCACTCGATCCCATTGGACCATTAGGGGCTCCCCTAGCTCCAAAAAGGCTATTTTCATGCCCTTGGGCCACCGCGCATGCGCAGAAGGCCGATATGTCAACCCCACACCCAGTCCATCAGATGCCCCTTCACGAATGCTTCACTTTGATACCTCACTCGACCCCATTGGACCATTAGGGGCTCCCCTAGCTCCAAAACGTCTATTTCCATACCCTTGGGTCACCGCGCATGCGCAGAATGCCGATATTTCAACCCCACGCCCAGTCCATCAGATGCCCCTTCACGAATGCTTCACTTTGATACCTCATACGACTCCATTGGCCCATTAGGGACTCCCCTAGCTCCAAAACCGCTATTTCCATACCCTTGGGCCACCGCGCATGCGCAGAATGCCGATATTTCAACCCCACACCCAGCCCATCAGATGCCCCTTCACGAATGCTTCACATCGATACCTCACTCGACCCCACTGGACCAGTAGTCAATCTCCTAGCTCCAAAAAGGCTATTTTCATACCCTTTGGCCTCCGCGCATGCGCAGAATGCCGATAGTTCAACCCCGCGCCCAGCCCATCAGATGCCCCTTCACCTAACCTTCAATTTGATACCTCACTCGACCCCATCGGACCCTTAGGGGCTCCCCTAGCTCCAAAAAGGCTATTTGCATACCCTTCGGCCGCCGCGCATGCGCAGAATGACGATATTTCAACCCCACACCCAGCCGAGCCGGTCTTTTCCGAGACCGAATCACCGCCAAAACCACGGCCAAACCGCATCACCGCGCATGAATACATTTTTTTTTTTTTTTTTTGCCGGAACTTTTTTTTTTTTTTGTCAATGCACACCCCCCCAATAACCCCCCAATGCCCGAGTTGTCTCCCTTGCATCCATAGTGTAGAGATGGCGCCACACCCTCAATTGTGACGTCATTTTTACATCCGGGGAGAAATTGGCTGTAGTTGCTCTTATACTACTACTAACCTTGCCTTTTAATGATATGTATGCCACATAATGGACGATGTGATTTAGTGGCACTGGCCACGTCTGATTGAGGTTATAAACACTGCGGAACTGGGAAAACATCTTCAGACCAGTGTGATATGCTTTTTGTGTGTTTTGTGAATTTGCTGTCTGGATCAAGCGGCATGTTTCTTGTTGAAGATATTCCACACTAGGGTTGGGATGGGAGTCGGCAACGTCTCCGCATTTGGTGCCATTTGCCGAAATTTGGCCCACTGTAAACGTGAAATAGAGTCACATATTACATTAAGATGACCTTTGACATGTTGTCCGTTCACCTGTATATTATACTGCAGGCAGTGCAAAACGAACACTCGGACCAGAATCATTACATCCGGAGATTTGCTCGTTTGAGTGTTAAGGATGTTCACAACAGCTGCATTATCGCACCTGAATACAACTTTCTTATTTCGCAAGCATTCAGCAAATATGATGACAGCTACCAGTATTGGAAAATATTCCAGAAATGTGATGTTCGAGGTTACTCCGGTGGTAACCCATTCAGGTGGCCACTGACCGTGTGCCCATTTACCATCGAAATAAATCCCAAAGCCCTTGTCGGCTCCACCCGCACTGTCGGTGAAGAGTTGTAGCTGGTCATTTGTCACCCCAAAACTATCACGGAAAGCTGAAATGCCGTTAAATTCAGAAAAGAACTCCAACCACATCGATAAATCATGCTTGACACCGCGAGTAATGCGAACATAATGATGAGGTTGTTTCACACCACTGGTGATGTCGATTAATCGCCGTATAAATGGCCGACCCGGGGCTATTGCCCTGCACGCGAAATTGAGGGAACCCACCAGTGACTGAATTTGCCGCAATTTCATTTTCTCTTTCGAAAGAGCATCCTCTATTTTTTGACAAATTTCCTCAATCTTTATTGAGGGTATTCTAATTTCCATAGCTAAAGTGTCAATTTCTAAACCTAGGAACGGGAGACAAGTGACCGGACCTTCCGTTTTTTCCTGAACAATTGGAACACCCAGAAATTGACACACCTCTAAAAATAATGCCAGGGCATGCGCACAGCGCTCTCGGGAATCGGCAACGATCAGATAATCATCAATATAGTGTTCGATACAGCCATCTTCCTTTATCTTCTGCATTGCCACCCATTCCACAAAGGTTGCAAATTTCTCAAAAACTGCACAGGAAAGACTACATCCCATTGGTAAATTTCTGTTCACTTAGAACTGATGCTCAAAGTAAATCCCCAGTAGTTCGAAATCCTTAGGTGCAATGGGTAACAATCTAAATGCAGATTTGATGTCAGTTTTAGCCAGGAAAGCCCCCCTCCCCTTTGACTGAACTGAACGAATGGCTTTATCGAAACTAGTGTAAACTACTGAACAAACTGCTGGGTCGATACCCGCGTTGATGGATTTTTTCCTTGAGGATAGGATAAATGATGAATAAGCCTAAATTTGTTGTGTTCTTTCTTTGGAACAAGACCCAGAGGGGATACCTGTAATGTAGGTATCGGGATGGTATCAAAGGGACCAAGCATCCTTCCCAAGTCTACTTC
Organism: Hanleya hanleyi; assembly: GCA_036873755.1. Lineage (NCBI taxonomy): Eukaryota > Metazoa > Mollusca > Polyplacophora > Lepidopleurida > Hanleyidae > Hanleya > Hanleya hanleyi. The sequence continues at coordinate 18,737 of JAVTVY010055970.1, read as the reverse complement.
TACTTTCAGTTTTTCGCGGACTATATGGGGATGATCATTAGCCGATTTCAAGTTCTTTGACATTCTGTAAATTCTGGGGCCCTCATAGTTTAGTGGGAAACCAAACTTAAAACCATGAAGTAACTCGTCAGCTATTTTCTTATTGGGATACTGTTCTAGGTAATACTCTAGCCTTGCAACATTAATTGGAGTGTTTCCCAATTGGGACAACTCCTTGCGGGGACCTGGGGCCACGAAAATTACGACAAAAACTGGCTGCGTGGTTTTGCCCACATTTGCTGCATTTGTGTGCAAATTTACATGCTTGTCTGGTGCAGTTACCTGCATTATAAGCCCAGCAAATCTTATTCTGATTAGATATCGCAGCGATACCCAAAAGCCCAGTTTCCTTCTTCATACTACCTTGATACATGGGGGGGTTATACATGGGTTTTGACATGTACATGAGCCAGAGCTCGGAATTCACACTAGCCCAAGAGTTGTTTGGGCATACTGCTTGTCTGCCGATCATATATTCACACTAAGAACTGCTATTGAAAAATACACATCTCATAAAAAGCCACTGTATTCCTGCTTCGTGGATTTTCAGAAGGCATTTGATTCAGTCGATCGTAGAATTTTATTTAAAAAATTAGTAGACAAAGGCATCAATGGCAAAATACTCAACCTGGTGAAATCACTTTACGGCGATATCTCATACAATATTAAGATTAATAATGAGATCTCTTCAAAATTCTCAAGTCATCAGGGAGTGCGACAGGGTTGTAGCCTCTCGCCAACATTATTTAATATATTTATTGATGATATACAACACATTTTTAATGACAGCTGTATACCCATCAGTCTCAATGGTCAATTATTGTCCCATCTCCTTTTTGCTGATGACCTCCTCCTATTGTCAGAGTCTCCACAGGGGCTACAGAAATGTCTGGACCAACTTAACATATATTGTAAAGAGAACCATGTTACTGTTAATTTAGATAAATCCAAAATTATTGTATTCAAGAAAGGCCCGCAATTTAAACGACCAGTCAGATGGCAGCTGGGCAACTCTGAAATTACTCAAGTCAATCAGTATCAGTATTTGGGAGTAACTTTCTGTCGAACAGGCCACTTTAGACAGAATAGTGAGCTGATGGGCAAAAAAGGATTGCGCGCATCCTTTTCTTTGCTCAATAACATGCACCATAAGAATGTACCAATTGATATCGCTTGTAACCTTTTTCAGTCTTTAGTTAAACCAGTCCTCCTTTATGGATCAGAAGTTTGGGGAGCTGATCTTCTGTCATCTAAAAACCCTGATTCCTCCCCCTTAGAAAGGGTTCAGCTCAAATTTCACAAGCGTCTGTTACAAGTTCATAAATCTTCTCACAACTGGGGAGTACGAGCTGAACTGGGAATCTTCCCATTGTTATATGATGTTGTACAGCGTCCTGTTAAATATTATCACTACATACTAGAGTATCCTGACAGACTGGCCTTCCATGCCCTGCAGGAGCAAAAGGCCTTGTGTAACAAACGCGAGGGATGGCTATACAGACTGAAAATGTTTATGAGTAAAGAATTAGACATGGACGTTGACAACACACGGTGCAGTAGTTTCAAACTCAAACTTCAGACACACTTCCAGGCTTGTTTCAACTATGCACTTCAGGATAATAAGCCTAATTCTAATGGAGAAAACAAAATGAGGACATACAGATTATTTAAAAGTAATATTAAGTTCGAACCATATTTACTTGTATGTAAAAATTCCCATCACAGACAAGCTTTTTCAAAATTAAGACTAAGTAACCATAAATTGAAAATTGAAACTGGTAGGCATACAAAACCCAAAACAGAAGTTTATCAGCGAGTCTGTGACACCTGTCAAGTAGTTGAGGACGAAATGCACTTTGTGTTGTCATGTTCCCGGTACACAACTGACAGAATATCCTTATTTAAAACAATTAATGAAAGTCACAGTAATTTCATGACCTTAAGTGATATTGACAAATTTGTCCTCATCATGTCCTCAGAGGACTTGGTCAGTATTGTAGTGCCACATTTGTATGCTTGGTACACCCTTCGGCTTCAGTGAGTAACCTCTCAGCCCATATATACACCACAGTATATGTATATATATGAACATTTTATTGATTTGTTATTCATGTTCTTGTTCTTTGTTTGTACTCTGCCTGTAAAGGTGTTTTGTACAATAAATTGAATTGAATTGAATTGAATTGTCTAATCCTGAACTGTTCATCGTATTTGCGCCACCCGAAACCTGAAAATCTGGCGGCAGCTGTACGGATAGTGTGCATGTATTTGAGTAATTCTTGAGTCCTCTGTGGAAATCGCTGAAGATATATACTCATGAATATCAGAAAAGCGTTTGACCAGCTCTCGACAGAATCAATTTGTGGCGAAACTTTTTTAGCTTTGACCTCGAGCTGACCAGATGATGACAAAAATATGGCCGACGACCCAATAAATTCCAGAAGTTCTTGAAACAAGAACAACACAACACTTAAGATGGCGACAATAATACACTCTATTCATCATAACATGTGCTCGGTCACATTGCAGTCATGTGACTATACAGTGCTGTAGCCGAGAGGCTCTACAGGGTGTGTACCGCTCGTCATGAAAACATGATAATGTTACATCTCCCCTTTCATATAACAGCATGTGGGGAACCTCAGTTATCAAGTTAATAATGCTTTAAATTTCCACATGGGATGTTTCAGGTAATGTTCAGATTGCCACTCAATAGTTCAGTTAATGTAGAGAATGTTCACAACAACTTAAGATCATAATGTTTAATAAAACTAAACACATGGAGGCTAGGTAGACTGCCTAGATTCTCCTTTACAGATGAAGGGATTATTCTGCCCCTAACACCATCTGTACAACTAGAAACAGTAATGAACAAATTAGTCATTTCGATATCGAGCTGGTAGTCTCACCACCCTTCCACTGGTTGTTCGCACCCAAGAGTCATTGGATGGTGGTCGGACAGGCTCAGGTGAAACGGATTGATGCACTTGTGAAGAATAACTGTGTGTATTCACTCTCCCAGGTGGTTGCTGGTTAACCGAAACAGTGTCAGGAACTGGGCCAATTTCTTCCTCGGCCGGGAAGGAGGTCTCTCTGGTTTTACGCAGATGTCGGCGGTTCCTTCTGTATTTCTGACCAGATGGTGTTTTCACTATGTACGATCTGGGTTCTTCGGCCTGGCCGAGGACCGTGGCCGGTTTCCAGCCCTGTTTTGTTTCCATTCGTACAGGTTCACCTTCCTGTATAACTGGAAGTCTCTTAGCATGCCGGTCATAATAAACAGTCTGCTTTTGCTTCAGGTCTGTGAGGCGTTTCACCACTTTCTGTGGAGTGATGATTTTAGGTTTCAGCAATCTATCACTGGTGGGCACACGTGTTTTAGTACGGCGTCCCATTAGTCGCTGTGCCGGTGACCCTACTGTATCGCGAGGTGTGTTTCGCAACTCCAAAAGTGCGAGATATGGATCTTCCCTGTCCTTGAAGGCCTTTTTCAGTGTTGACTTTGTTGTTTGGACGTTTTTTTCAGCCATCCCGTTTGACTGAGGATATGTCGGACTTGACGTTTTATGTTCAAATCCATAGAAATCAGCAAATTCTTTGAATGTAAAACTATCAAACTGCGGACCATTATCTGATATCAGGGTATCCGGTATCCCATGACGGGCAAACTGAGATTTGCAATGAACGACGACCTCATTGCTTGTTAGCCTTTTGAGCAGTTCCACTTCGACAAACCCTGAATAATAGTCCACTAGTAGTAAGTATGTCTTTCCTTCTAGCTGGAACAGATCAGTTCCAACCCTGGACCACGGTCTTGCTGGCACTGGATGGGGTTGCAATGGTTCCTTGACATTTCGTCTTTGACTTTCGCAACAGACACTACATTTCATGACCATGTCCTGTATATCTACTGTCATTAGTGGCCAAAAGATCACATCTCTGGCACGCTGTCTGGTTTTCTCTATTCCCTGGTGTGCACCATGGATTAACTTCAGCATTTCTGGTCGCATTGCTTTTGGAATAACTGTCTTTTCCCCCTTGAAAATAACACCGTCATAATAGGAAAGCTCATCTCGGTAGTTCCAGTATGGCCTGACACAGTATGGCACACTGGACTGCTCATCTGGCCAACCCGACAGTATGCTCATTTTTAACTGCTGCATTTCTTCATCCTGCTCAATGCTGGATTTTAAGGTCTTCAGCTTGTCTCTCGACATGGGAACTGTATGGATGACATCTACAACGTAATCCTCCTCATCATTCTGCCGGACTTCAGTTTGTGAGCTACATGCACGAGACAGTGTGTCGGCAATGTACAGTTCCTTTCCTGGACGGTAAGAGACATTGAGATTGTACTTCTGTACTCTCAGTATCATTTTTTGTAGTCGGAGTAGTCCAGTGTGCCATACTGTGTCAGGCCATACTGGAACTACCGAGATGAGCTTTCCTATTATGACGGTGTTATTTTCAACCTGCGCGAGAGATTTTGCATGGTTTACACTAAGTTCACTTGCTCTGCATATATTTGTGGCTTTTTCCAAAGTAATTGAGTCTTCACGGAGCAGCCGTGTTCTGAGCTGATCATCGAGAATGCCACATACCACTCGGTCCTTTATCAGACTCTCACACAAATCCCCAAACTCACACGACTTTGCTTTATTACGAAGATCAGTCAAGTATTGTTCAAAAGACTCACCGGTTTTCTGTGTCCGAGTGTTGAAAATATGCCGTTCGTACGTGACATTTCTTCGGGGGGTAAAATACTGCTCAAATTTGTCCAGCACTGGTTTCAATTTCATGCGATCGTCCTCAACTGCAAATTGGAAACTGTTGTAGATTTCCAACGCGTTTTCCCCGATGGTGTGAAGCAATGTCGAAGTTTGCACTTTTTGAGGTTTTTCACCGATGTCACTAGCAACAAGAAACAGTTCAAACCGTTGCTTCCACCTTCGCCAATTTTCTGACAGGTTTCCGTCCAAATTCAGCGGACTGGGTGCTTGCATTTGCTCCATTCTGACACCATGAAACAAGAACAACACAACACTTAAGGGAGTAGAGGACGTTCATTTCTAGAGGTTGATTTTTTTTTTAAATTTCAGGATTTTTTCACCAGGTTAGGACAAGATGATCCATGAAAAAAAAATATGGGGTCACCATACTCGTTAAAAAAATATGGCAGCCAAATGCATGTATATCACTTAAAAGCCATAACACTGAATACATAGGGAAATTTGAATATTTTCTTCTTAGATGTTCAATAAATCAAACTTCCCAAGGTCAAATTTTTCCCATTTTGCTATATAATACTAAACACATATAGTGCTTGTTAAATATGTAATAAAAACAGGGGGACACCATACTTTCTTAGAAAATATTAGCGGTATAACAGATAAACGGAGCCTTTTCAGTCCTATTTCCAGGAGGGGGTGGGGGTGGGGAATCGGGGTGGGTGTGGAGAATATTATTGAAGATCAATTTATTAGCCATTCAGAAGTTTTGTTTTAGTTGAAACTGAATAAGAGTGAATTTGGGGGGTATTCCGGAGGAATAATTTTTAATCTATGGAGCACTTTGCACCCTTCAACCGTTGAATTTAAAATGCCAATTTTTTGGTCCATCCCATCACACTATCGAACCACCAGTAAAACGCATAAATGGTTGTGTTGTGTCTTTTGTTGATTTTTATTCCATTTTGATATGTCTGGGTACTTTTGTTAGGAAATTCAGCTTGTTTTGAAAAAATTGACAAATGACCATGTTGTAGCCCCATAACAGCAGGGAAATGAACGTCCTCTACTCCCTTAAGATGGCGACAATAATAAACTCTATTCATCATAACATGTGCTCGGTCACATTGCAGTCATGTGACTATACAGTGCTGTAGCCGAGAGGCTCTACAGGGTGTGTACCGCTCGTCATGAAAACATGATAATGTTACAGTTCTTTGTCCCCTTTTAAGAGCAGACCCAAATCAAAATATTCAGACTTCCATATTTTTTCCTTTAGTGGCATTGGTACCCCCACACCCAGTGAGTCACACACGCTGATTAGCGTGTTAGGAGTACGGTATATATTGGGGCCATAACATTTATAGTTGGGCATGACTGAGTAAAAACATTGGAGGGAATCGACACCGACTCACCCACATTTCCAAACACAGGTGGTTGTTGTTGTTGAACGACAGGGACAATCCTCGGGGGTTGTTGTTGTTCAGCCGGAACCGGCACGGGTTCTTCCCCAGATGTTTCCGCAACCCCAGCTGCAGCTGTCGCCACAGATTTGGCCCTTTTTCTACCCGACATCCCTAAAACATCAGCATAGCTCTGTCCCATCGTCGCAGCCCGTCTTTTGGGTCGTTGGCCTTTAGCCCGCGGCATGGCGCACTGAAATGTGTTTGCTCAAACCATGGAGCCTATACTCTTGTAGGCTCCATGCTCAAACACAGAGAAACTAAAAATAAAAAATATGTCAAAATATTAACCATCCGACACAATTTAAGCTCAATCCATAAAATACCCGGTCTTAAAATCCAAAATACAGTAAAATACTATCGTTCTGTATAATAAAAACCCCTGAATAAATCGGATTATAACAGGATAAAAATTTCCACTCCGCTGGATACCACTGAATTGTAGAAGAGAAAGGTTAACCCGGTGACCTCCAGTCACATGGCAATTTCCAACCTGTAACCATTTCGGTCATCTATACGCGGTAAGACTGACCCTGGGATCGTGTGTACCCATTTCAGACTACTTTCGGCAACTGCTAGAGGGAATTTCCATAAATCAATACCACGTGACTTCGTCAGCCAATCCGCTAAATTCTACCGACGTAACCCCAACGTAACCCGCCATTTTCGAGTCATGTGATGATCTACTTGTTCAAATTTACAGATCTACCACACCTCTTGGATGATACGAAAGTTATTCGTAAACTATCCCTTTCTGGATAGTAATATTCCAGTGGGACCTGCATATGGCGTATACATATCTCGCTTAGTAGCATTTGCTAGATCCTGTGTTAAATGTGATGATTTTAATCAACGTCACAAAACTTTGTTGCAGAAACTTATAAAGCAGGGATATTCCACCAAGCGCCTCCACTCAAAGTTTCTCAAATTTGGCGATACATATAGCATGCTGATAGCAAAATACGAACGTAGCGTGCAAGATCTATGGCGCTACGTTTCGTAACTTGTGTCTAATTCCGCTTAACCCGGGGCTAGGGGCCGTATGAACCCATGTACTTCAAGATCCTCATGGTACTCATATGAACAGTCACAATCAAAGCGTGACTGAGATACATCATTCTTTAGATGACTTTACAACGAATATTATGGATTAAGAATACTGATCAGCGATACGGATTTGATATTTTTGGAACATCATGTCGTCTTGCCGGCATCATTGAAAACTGTTGACCGCTTCTCTCTTGCAGGAAACAAGCCTATGTTTATGTATACAAGGATTTTTTTTTTGAATTTGGTGCTAATACTGTTATATGGAATATGGAATAGGTCTTTGGATTATGGACGCGGATATTCTCTAATGGACGACGGCTGGATTATGAATGACGGACTAGACGCTTGTAATTCATACATATATATTTTGTAAGCCCAGGCAATATCTGTTTCCGAGGTATGTATGAAAACCTGTAATTTATTAGAGTTTTCGAGTCAGTTCTCCGCCGGATGAAGGCCGAACAGAATCCGGTAAAACACCGGATATCGCTCCGCGATAATGGAGACACACGATTCGCAAGCCATCTTATGGATGGCGAAGTGTACGCAAATGGGCAATTCCCTCGCCTGACAGTCCATGGGAGGTCACTCGTGGCTGACAAGACCCGCATCAAGGGGAACAACTCTCCACGTACGTGTGCAATCTGAAATAAGGTGTTTTATCATTGATGGATAAAACTCATTATCATAACTTTCCGCCACAGAAAAATTAAGTTTCCACGAGTTTTGATTGTCATGTGTTGGAGATCCCCCTCGTTAGATGTTGTTGTCACGTGTGTGCCGACTTCCAACGGTTGAATTGTAGCCATACTTGTAGGTTCCGAGCGGTAAAACAATTTATAAGAACATCTAGTCTCTATAGCTACCTCTCATATTTGCAATTTAACTCCTGCATTAACTTGAGCAAGCCAAAACATTGAAAACAGAGAACTTTCAGAGAAGAATACATGGGAGCCGCCATCATGTCCGACAGCGCCCGGTCAGCTTATCAGCATCTTCATATTATCCAGCCAATTTCTACGTTCCCACTTCGAACTTCCCTTGATATATCTGGACCCCTTCAATGTTCAAATAACTTATAAATAGACACGAGACGTCACTGACCTCGAAAACATTTGATATTCGAAATGGGTCGCACAAGAGCGTTATTGATTGGCTGACCTAAATAGTGGGCACCTTATTAGGAGGAAAGACGCCGCTAATAGAGTGTCACGTTGTGATAGAGTACACAATGAATACAATACTTGACAAAAATACATTTAATCAGTTGAGACATCGTATCAAATATTTACAGCAATGCAATATAAAATCCCCGAAAATGAATAAAAAAGAAATAAATGCACAATAAATTGGTTCCGGTATTCAAGGTGAGTAATCACATTTCAATCAGTTAATCCTAACCTGTTAACTCGGACTTTATCTTAACTCACGTTCACATCAATTCAATTCAGCATTCAAGTTATCAATTGTCTGGTTAATCACCTATCAAGTTCTCATTATCCGCACTGTTCAACTTGAAACGATATTGCCCAGTCATTACAAGTCATAAAAAATGATATTCGATGACACACAGCATCTGAAGTTTCTTCTGTGATTGTGGCACCTCACGCACCACCGTAGTTTCACCTGTTCCGTTTACAATTTAATTCCATCAGTTATCCATTACAGTGTAGTTCCAACACACCATTCCACGTAACTGTCGTACTTTCACGTACCAGATGACGTACGTTTGACGGCTTCTCGTAATTCATATGACGTGCGTATGCAGACCTCTCAAGTTATACTTTTGCCAAGGCGTGAGATTTGAGTATATCCGCCCCGGCGATACGAGACCCGAAAAAATGAGAATTTCGAGGCGTCATTTCATACAATTTTTTGCATTTTGTTTCATATAACAGCCTACTATTAAACATTTCATCCTTCACGGAGGCTAGAAATGGATACTTTACAACCAAGTCTAGGAAAATTTTGAAATTACTGACTCCTTTTTCTGCAAACTGGAGCAATTTTGAAGGATTCTTGGTTATTTTAGAAATAATTTCACGAAAATGCCAAGATGCGTGAGATTTTGATATAGCTGCGTGAGAGCGTGAGACAGATCCCAAATGCGTGAGTCTCACGCCGAATGCGTGAGGGTTGATAGGTCTGCGTATGACGTAATCATCGACAGCGGACGAATCAGCATTAATATATAATTCACAGCAACATAAACTGCAACCCCGCAAACAGAACCAGTTTTACGCTTTATATACTACTGCACTATTTTGGGGGAAAATCACAACTTCATTTCAGCAGAGCATTCGTCAAATTTCAGCCGTAATACGTTGTTTAATTTATTCAATTCCAGCTATCACACTCGCCGGTTAGAATTCATGCTCATTTAGATCATGTCCAGCTCACACATGGTGAAAATAGATCGACCGATATGTTCAGTCCAGCCATCACATTTGCTGAACAGATATAGCTCCACACACAGGAACACTTGGCTTTATTCTGGCTCCTAAATGGATGATGTGGATGCCAGGAATCAGGGCTAAAATTAATAATAATAACATCTATCACTAATCGTTCAATAGCGCAGTACAGGTTTTATGTAAAGTCGCATATTTACATTATTACCCTATTCCAGTACTGAATACAATAAACAACAATAAGGCGATGAATGTGCTGGAATAAAATATGGCCATGGTTTTATTAAACGACAAGACAAAGATATCATGAAGGCAATTCCACACTCAGACTGTCGATACAACCACAACATTGCATATATGACTAGCCTAAGTAAACACACCCCCTTTTATGGTAACATAACTTGAGGCTGTAAAATCACACACCCCCACTCATGGTAACATAAGCGAGGCTGTAAACACAAGGCCACAAAGCATATGTATACATGGGCCACACCTCCACCAATTCCTCATGGTGACATAAGTTATCAGTAGAAGTGTGTCCACCCCAAAAATACTTTGACTGGTCACAAACAAAGCCCACACATGACTTACATGTACATGCCTTAAAATTGCCATATTTTGCCGCATGAAATCTTTATGCCACACGAGCATCTCTATAGATGCTCGCCCCAAACTTGTCGTCACAAGAAAACCATGAGCCATATCAGTACATTCCTGTAGAATTAAACGTTAAATTTTCTAGTTGGAATACTAATAGTCCACTGGAGGGAACACGCGCACATCTCTCAAATAAAGCTCCTCTAGAGCACCTTTGAGATCGTTGAGGAAGAAGTCAGTCCCTATAGGCGACAGATGGATGCCATCTTGTCGAAACAGAGTTCGCGACTCCAAGAGAATATCAGGGTGGTGAATAACAAAGCCACCAGCACTCAACAACTTATTAGAAACTGCGCGATTGACACGTTTCCGGGCTTTCTCAATCTTTTTACGGTCGCGAGCCTCTGCCCATACATGCCTTGGGGCATATATGCGAATACCCTACTTTAGCGTTGGGAAATAATGCAATAAGATGCGACAAGTCCTTGCTCATATTATGATGAAGACCGCAAGAGTTAGCAAGTGAGAGATCATTAGCCCCGGCGTGAATTATTATTATATCTGGGCTAGGCAACACAGCTAACTTCTTACTGATGGCCGTCAAAACGCCTGGAAACCACCGCATGCCGCGAACTCCCATCCAGTATATTTCTATTCCATGCTGTCGGAAAAGGCCAAGGTTAAATCCACTAGATTTAACACCCGCTCTGCGTTGTGCCCAGTAAATTATGCTGGACCCGACCATCCATACAGACGTATGCTGGCTTCTACTCCCGTGCTTATCTATAACTCAAAAGAACATGTGTTAGGAAAATTGTGCACATAAAGAAAGTGTTTTTATAAGCTGCAAGCTAATCATACGATGGGATGCGTATGTACCTCCTATATGCCTCAGACTTCCATCTACCGAGCAGTTTGATATCTTCAGCTGGGACACCCATTGCATGACACATGCTTGCGTGTCCAATGCGGAAGCAGTGAGTTGTATATTGCTTGACTGGAATATTCAAAAATATCAGGGCTTTCTTTAACATAGCGGCAAATTGGTATCTACTCAAAGGCGAGCCATCAAAATGAGCAAAGAGCTGATGGCCCATCACACCACATCGCGCTTGCATGAATGATTCCACTATCTCAATGAGACGCAAGTCTTTACTGTCAGATAGCAATAGCATTGCCCCTTTTCCTAACTAGTCTGTTTTTGAGAAGCGAATAAAAAGCTTGATCATGCCCTGAAGTTTATCGATTAAAATATCAGAGACTCCGATGGCTTTCAGATTGTGGATTTCTTTCGAATCGGATACTATTTCACTCACACGTAAAAAAAACACAGAATGCTAAAACGTAAGCAGCTCTGAAAAGTGCACATTCATATTGTGAACTGCAAACGTATGACAGTACTCCTGATATCTTAGTGAGTAAAGGCACAGTAATGGGAAGTCGCCGATCCACCTTTGGGTTTGAGCGCTTCATGCCTTCGGACATCTTTTTGATAATAAAATTTTGTGTTGGGTCGCCAATATTCATTAACTTATGCTTATGGGATATCCCAGCTAAATACGTTTGAACAGTAGCTGGGCTGTAATCCTTATATGAAAGATCGGCAATGTAGTGGATAATTTGTGAAACTGGGACAGGCCAAATAATGGGTAAATTATATTGCTCTCTAAACCGCTGAAGGGAGGTAACTCCCACGTCATAAGCTGCCCACGTCCGGGGTGACATAGAATGCTGTAACAAACGGCTCGCTTCTACTTCTAAATGCTCCACACCCACTGAGGTACAGGTGTCGGAACTTTGTCTGCCTGAGGAACCAGCTGATGGAAGCGATGCCACTGTAAGCGCGAAATGGAATCAGATATTTCATTATTAATTCCAGCAATGTGACGTGCCCGAAAGAGAATGTTGTTTCTTAAACAGGACAACACTAAAATACGCACCAGCTTCATTGACCCTTGTAGACTTCGTCGTCTGTTTGTTTACAATTTCAACCACTGCCTTATTATCACAGCGGAAGAGAATTTTCTTGTTTCTCAACCTATACCCCCAGATTTCGATAGCAACCACAATGGGAAATAGCTCGAGAAATGTGATATCTTTGGTGATACCTGTATCATGCCAATTTGTTGGCCAACTGCCATATGCCCAATGACCTAGCCCCAGCAGGGACCTAATGATACTGTCCTTCATTAGGTCCCACGTACATCCTAGCCACCATCGTCATGTAGAAGCCCGAATCGTATTAACAATGATTTAGTTGCTCCTTACCATGCATTTTCCGATAAAACGTATCATGAACTAGTCCGAATCGTCCGAACGGCCAACATCTGTTGTCTTTTGGAGTGGGTTTCGCCGCCTTTTGTACCAGTCGCCGCTGAAAATTTCAAACAGCTCCGCCATGTTTTTTCTTTCCACGCTGGAGTGTCGACTGCGCAAACGGTGGCCGCAATAAACACCATACACGCCACCGTTTGCGCAGTCGACACCCTAGCGTGAAACAAACATGGCGGAGCTGATCATATATTCAAGCGGGGACTGGTACAAAAGGCGGCGAAACCCACTCCAAAAGACAACAGATGTTGGCCGTTCGGACGATTCTGACTAGTTCATGATACGTTTTATCGGAAAATGCATGGTAAGGAGCAACTAAATCATTGTTTATACGATTCGGGCTTCTACATGACGATGGTGGCTAGGATGTACGTGGGACCTAATGAATGACAGTATCATTAGGTCCCTGCTGGGGCTACCAATGACCCTGAAAATAAGCCCCCATCCCATGGCTACCTGCTGCATCGGTAAATAATTGGAGATTATCATTGGAAGACCAATATTGGTCCAAAAACACACTCACCCCATTACACTGATCAACAAACTGTTGCCACACCAATAGATCTTCTTTCATTCCGGAATTGAGCCTTATATGATGATGTGGCTTTACTACCCCTATACTAGCATCTATAAGACGCCAACAGAATGCTCTACCCGGGATAATGGCTCTACAGGCAAAATTCAGCATTCCAATGAGGGATTGTAGGTCATGTAGGGTAATTTTTTGGCGACTACTAATTGCCTTGAGACGATCTCTAAGCTCGGTTATCTTCTCCATAGGTATCCGAACCACCATTGCCCTCGAATCAAATTCTAAACCCAAGTAAGGCAAACAAGTACAGGGGCCCACCTTCTTATCGTCGGCTAAAGGTACCCCAATATCATCACAAATTTCCACAAATGTACGAACTAGATAGTTACATACGGCAGATCCTGCGGCACTAACGAAAAAGAAATCGTCAAGATAATGCTTCATTGTGTCACAGCCTGTCTTTGTCCTTACGCACCATTCAAGGAATGTGCTAAATCGCTCAAAAGTAGCACAGGAAATGTAACATCCCATAGGAAGGACGGTGTCGATGAAGAAAGAATTCTGGAATTTAAATCCCAACAGATCAAAATCACGAGGGTGAACGGGCAATAAGCGGAAGGCAGACTTAATATCCGCTTTGGCCATTAGGGCCCCCTTTCCTAGTCTCTGTATAATTGCCACGGCGTCATCAACCTTGGAGTAAGAGACAGAACACAGAGAAGAGGGGATGTGATCATTAACTGATGTTCCAGTATTCTTTGGGTATGACAGATGGTGAATCAATCTGTACTCGCCAGGGGCTTTTTTCGGAACTAGCCCGATAGGGGGACACTCTAAGTGTTGGTATAGGCCTATGAGCAAATGGCCCAATTATCCTACCCATTTTTACTTCCTTTCTAATTTTTTCGGCTGCTATGTCCTCTGCTGAATTGACAGACTTTAAGTTCTTAGCATCAGATGGAATGCGGGGACCAGTATAATGCAATGAGAAACCTTCCTTAAAACCCAATTCTAGTATTCTCTTATCGTCTAACTTGGGGTATAGTCTTCTAACCAACAACATAAACGATCAAGCTTTATGGGAGTAGTAGCTAATTTACAAGGGTCAAATACACAATGGGAAAAGTTACATGGCCGCTGAAGCTGTATACCTGTTTTACTGCCTGTCATTTGAGGATTGCTTTCCTGTGTTTGAGGAACGAAAATTATACTTCTTGAAGCACGTCTTCACTGAATGTGTGCCACCACAATGGGTGCAGTTGTGGTTGAATTTACATGGTCTTCTGAAGCAACCATCCCCATTAAACTTAAAGTGAACGTAAAGGCTGCGACAACACACACACTGTGTGGAAGAACTATATTAAAAGTATCATTTGGCAGCAACAAATATTTTTTGTGATTTTTCCCCTTCCAAAAAAAAAATTCCAAACACGGGAATTATTGACTGATGCAACGAGCGACTGGAGTCGGCCATATCAGTTTATTGATTAGCCTTGCGCCAATGAAAACGCTTGTACGGAGCACGTGATATTTTCCTGTGACGTAGTATCACTTTGTTTTGGCATCGCTGTAGCACGAATTGTAATTGCGGTGGTGGAGAGCTCGGCTGTTTCAAGCGTGTTTTGATTGTGTTGCGTGTCTCCAGCAAGTGTTTACTGACCTGAAACGTTCGATGAACTACTCACTACTTTCGTCGACATCGGAGCGTTTTGGTTCAAACTGGTAACCCTGTAAACCTTCATATGTCTCTTCGTCAGAACTTGAAGTCAGGCTAACCTCCTCGTGCGTCGCTATGTTTACATGCTTTCTGCGCTTTCTAACTCCACGAATAAAGAGCTCCAAGGTGATACAACGTCACTGCTCTGAGTGAGATAGCCAGCATGGCGGCAGCCGGGGAACAATAATACAACGGAGATAATTTCGTTCGTACTCGGTGCAAAAAAATCCCCAAAAATATTTGTTGCTGCTATTTCAGTATTTCAATGTAGCTCTTTCCCACAGAGTGCATGTTGCCTCAGCCTTTACGTTCACTTTAAAGCAGACCTGAGATTTCTTGTCGAGGTTTTTGAAAGCCAGGGACCCTCCAGAATTAGGTTTGGGAAGCATACTAGTCAGCCATAACTCCCCGTCTATCGCCGCCCAAGAAATGTTAGGGTTCCTAGCCAGTCTTAGCCGAAACTGCTGATCATACGCAATCCACCCCGACCCAGGCCCACGTGAAGCGAGCATCCGGACAACACTCATATATTTGCGGAGCTGTCTAGCTTTACTGGGATGTTTTTGCAGATATATACTCGCGAAAATTAAGAAAGCTGACGTCCAAGTTTCAATATTATCAATTTTCTTGACTTGAGTCTTTGGCTTAAGTAAAACTTGCTCACCCTCCTTACCTGTCAGGGCAAGCGAACAAATTTGCTCTCTCAACTCCTCGGCTGTTTTCAAAAGTAGTGGCAATTCAATATAATCCCCCGCCCAGATTTTGTATTTAATTTGTAAAGGGACATGAGCCTCTAAGTCATCACCTACACTAATCAGTGGGGTGGGTTGAGTTGCTATGGTTGGGGCTAATCCCCATGGTCCCATTTCCACTGGCGCGACATCATATCGGCCACTGGTATAACTACAGGCAGGGGGGAAATTATGTTGATTTTGTAAATCTCCTGCACAGTTACTAGGGGCTATTTCTGTAGTTTGCACACGTGTAATGCTCGGTCCCGGGCCACAGGGGTCAAACTGAGTACGGTCATTCTGATTGGTCGAAATTGGGGGCATGGCTAGACTGTATTACTGTCAGTTAATTTAGGTGTTAACAGACAGCGATAGTGTACCAGAACTCCGCCAGCGATTGGTCGTTCGATCCGCGCCATTTTGGATCGAGAACAGCTTTCTCATTGGCTCGCTATTTTTAGGATGAAAGGGCTTCCCTCAAACAGCAATCATGGCGACCGACGATATCAGGACGAATGTAATGTTGAAGCGAGCTCTTGCTGTTGTCAATCAAAATTATAATGAATGAATAATGAATAATAAATTCTCCAGTTCTTTTTCCCTGCCTCTGATTGTATTAAAAAAAACTTGACATTTTTATTCCCACAGCAAATGCACACATTCTTTTCCCGAACTTTCAGCGGAGTTGCCATCTCTGATCTCCGCCATGCTGGATCTGTCAGAAACCCCCGAAACCACGTGTGTCCGGTCCCGTGACGTAAGCATGGCCTCGTTCTCGATCTCAAAATCTGCCGTCAAACATGTACCTTGGATTAGCCAGACATTGGCCCTCCGAAGCAGGGCCCAATGCTATAGGCTAGGGGCATGGCCTGGTGCATTACATGTGCTCCACTTATGATTGTGCTGGGGACATTGCTTGCATTTGGTATACACAAATTTATCATACTACCTGCAGGCCTACTTGGTGCAGCCATCGCCAGACCTGCGTTAGTAGGCGACTGCACGCTCCCCTGGACTGGCAAACTTGTTTCCTGTTGATTGTTGACGTTGCTAGAGGTTTCCTCAACACCACCGGCCCCCAACTCGTGTGAAGATGGCAACCTATCGGTTCTTCTTGATCGCTTGGCGACTGGGGGGTCCAGTACATGGTCATCGAGACGAGCGGGGGTCGTCGTTACACGCCTCCTAGCTGCCAGAGTCCGCTTAGATAACCTAGGCTTAGCTCTGGGCATATTTCAATACTTTACAGTACTTTCAATTCAATTAAAAATACTTGCGAACAGGAAAAATCTCAATCTCTGGCAGCAGGGTGCGTACAGCACTGTCCAGTGTCCCCAGCGAAAGACCTCGTGTCTACCCGCGCAAGCGTAGTTACCAGCACGTCAATACACCGCCCCAGTTAGACCAATGGGAAGAAACTTGTTGCAAACGACAGAAAAAGAGGGGAGATAATTTTACATGTTTAACCCCAGTTATCTCCCTTCCACCATGAAATAATTTGCTGTACATACAATTTCATTTACACAAAATTACTGGCAGGATACAAGCGAGTACTTCAAGTTTAATAATGTAAATTAACGGTAATTACGTTAATTTCATTTGTTATTGCCTGAATTTATCCGACAAAATAGACCACAATATGCTTCTGCATTAGCCTGAACTTATGCCATATTGGTATTATATATCTATTATATTCCTACCACAATATCAAAATACTCACTGTCTGAGTTGTAAAATAAAATGGCATTTAGCTCTACAAAATATATGACAGAATTCAAGCTTACCTCAGACAACCCTGTGAGATGTGAACAGTCTGCCAGCCCTGGTCAATCTGACCAGATTCTATGCCTCACTCTCTACAGTCCACATGCATGTTACCAAAATCCATTGTAAAACAAATATCAAGTTCCTTGCATTATCAAACAGCTGCACATGACACCCATCCCATCACTTAATACACCTGACCTGTCAATCAAATTTCGCGCCTGTTACATGAAGGTCCAGAGATCAATTACTGGCCAGGTCAGTGAGTGGGTCTAAATTACCAGCAACAAGTGATTAGAGTAAGCTAACATTCGTGTCGTGTTGCACAACATCATACCAGTCATTTACAAGGCTATTACCGTAAAGTACACAATTCTCCGTAACTTCGCCACAATATACTTTCTCAACAAAAATATACCCGACTTGTGACATAGAGGATGATGTCACTCTACGTGACTTCACTCGCAATCGATGTGTACGTTCTGATTGGTTCTTCTGTCGTTAGTAGGTGAAATTTACACCTCGGATTTTGAACACTGAAGGGGTCAGATAAATCAAGGCAGGTTCGAAGTGGGGACGTAGAAATTGTCTGGATCAAATGAAGATGGCTTATCAGTAGAGTCTACTAATATACATTCTCCCAACGTCAGAGTTTGTGACCTCCAAACCGTCGGTAAACATATATACGACAATAGGGGATATACAATCTGATGACATGAGAATGACTAATATGCTAGGACCCAAATACTTGGGAGAAGGGGGCAACAGGTTGTGGAAGATATCTTTCAACAAAAGACATTGCTTCTCTCGGGATCTTCTGCTCGAATAAACGACATTCTTTATACATTAATGAAACATTATTACGCTTTCAGTGCAATGCATATCTATTTCATTGAAGAATCAGACACCAGTTTTAGAAAACAACTTTCGCCACAAACACCCCCCGTCTCCCTGCTGATCTCACTATTTTAGACGGACCTGCAGCCTGTCTAGGCATAGAACCGTGCCCCTGACCCGTCCAAAGAAATCTACAGAGGGTAGCTTAATTCAGCATTGAGAGGGGAGAGACTGTATTGTAATCAGCGTACACGACTGAGGGGCTACAAACTAAGCTGTGATCTCGGAGAGCAAAACAAAACCACTGGAAAACGAGGCGCTGGATTTTGGCACCAATGCATAAAATTAACATGTCTAGTAACACGGTTTGCCAAGAATAATTTGATGAAAACATTACAAACAAGAGCGGGAGAATAAGTTAGTGATTAAAATAATGCATTATATAGCGTTTCTATTGAACTAAGACTCATCCTGAAAGAAGAATAGGTTAGCAGCATTAATGAAGTCAAATCACTCGAGGACAACCTTCCTGCCCGCT
>JAVTVY010055969.1:0-30583 GCA_036873755.1 Hanleya hanleyi | reverse complement strand
TTTCAAACTGACCAGTCAGTTGCTGCGACACCAACGCACACGACACCCTGTTCCGCAGCCACGTTTGCAGGTAGAAGAGCCCGTAGGCACCAGTATCGAGACAGCGGGAACTCCCACCCATCGCACGAGGGCCGATGATGATGATGTCGCCCTAATTCAACAGTCAAATTCCGACGATAAGACCTTGGGCCAGATTTTGCACGACGTGGAGGGCAAAGTTCACTTCGAGGACGAACCCATAAATGTTCCTAGTGATCTGTTACACGAAGACCATCCAGTGAGTGGCATCTCGGCGCCATTGGTCCATGATCCGGCACTGTTTCCACCATCATTGCCCTGTTCAACATACCTACAATTTCCGACTGACCGACCTCGTCCGTCTACGCACCTACGGGGAAGCCATCACTCAATGACCAACCTACGGCCTTCAAATTAAATGTCCCACACGACACATTTGGACCACCGATGGTCCCGCAATCGCTCAAACACACCCCTTCACACCCCCATATTGCCCTCGTTCGCTACTACTCCTTCTGATGACGTCACCAATACCGTTTTACATCTATGGGCATGCCCATGCAGCAGTCTAGGTAAACCAAGATGGTAAATCAGGGGAATACCGTGATATTTATATCTAAGTTTACTGAGATTGGCCCATGCAGTCGAGATTGAGTTCGGGATGTATCAACTTTTTACTTGATTCTAGAAGTCTGAAAGTTTTTACAAAACAAAAATATACTGTCAATGTGCACCATAAAACATCACTTTACCTAGGCTATAGGATACATGCTTGAGGTATCTGTAACAACGGTGTTGTTACGTATATATGAATGAATTTACGTGAATAAATGAATCAATGAAATGACGGAACACAGTCTTGTTGAGGCAAGGTGAGAAAAGTTATTTATTTGACAGTTCAGACACAGATCAAACAAACAGTTTAAGAATGTAGTTCAACTCAGTCATCAAGGTCAATACCACCGAATTAGCTCTTTCAAATGGTTAACTACGGTATTAAAAAAAAACACAAATCGCATTGTTGTACGAATAAAAAATTATTTTATAGCAAAGAACACAACATATATACAACAGTTATTCCCCTTAATATAACATTAAAAGTCCAGTGGAATATCCGTAGTGTCAGTCCATCTATATTTTAGCATCTATAGGGGTATCGCTCCAAATATCCATATATACAACAGTTAGTTCCCCTTATTATAACATCAGAAGTCTAGTGGAATATCTGCATATTTAGCATATTTATCATTCTAAATGTCCAGATACGTTGTGGTCACACCATCTGGGAGAACTTTGCGTTTGGAGTTGAAGGTGAAGGCGGCCCGCTCCTGAGTGTACGACGTGGATCCCTTAGAATGGGTCTGTCAACAACGCCCCAACGAAACTTGGCAGGTGGATAGGGTGACCAATGTCACGTTTTTCTTGGCTAAACTGATTGACTACCCCATCGAATGAACGCGCATTCACCCATGGCATGCACTGACGGATATCGTAATATGTCGCTCTATATATCCGCATGCTCATCGTTTGAGTCTGCTCTGTAAACATTTGTGCCTAATATTACGGTGCTTGAAATAAAAAAACATGGTGTTTGATATTTCAATTTTTACTCTGTGGATAAATAGAAAGGAGACATGGGCACCAAATGCAAACAGGATTGGACAAGAGCCGCCAACAATGCGTCTGATACACGGATAAGAGCCGCCAACAATGCGTCTGATAAACGGACAAGAGCCGCCAACAATGCGTCTGATAAACGGACAAGAGCATACGAGAGTTGTGAACATACCCATATTGACTCCCCCAGCTTGGGTGTGTTGTGGTGAAGAGGATAATAAAACGTGTATTACACAATGTGCCTGTTGTTTTTGATGTCTCTTGGTTGTATTGAATGGGTCTGAGCATACTGATGCGATGAGAGGAATTTTTCGGAGAGAACGTAATTCGAAATTGTGCACGGTTTGACACAAACACACACAAGCGCCCACACATACACACACACGCGCGCGCAATGCGGCTCAGTCGTACACCAGTACATCTCGGTCCTCGACTTGGGGGTAGTTGAACTGAGTGTGCTAAAAATAGATCACCAGCTAGCGTGCTATAAAAGGGAAGCGGCCTCTGTCAACCACCAAGATGTTCACTTGTACTACGTGCTCGAAATCATTCACTCGTCTGCACGCCTTGCGCCGCCATGGGGCTACCAAGCACGACGGAACCGCCCGGTATAAGATGTACGATATGTACTGTCGTTTCAGCGCCCGGATCATTTACAGCGCCATGAACGTTCAATTCATGGGCCACCCAAGCGTCCATGCGAGGAATGTGGTCGGCTTTTCAAACTGACCAGTCAGTTGCTGCGACACCAACGCACAAGGCACCCTGTTCCGCAGCCACGTTTGCAGGTAGAGGAGCCCGTAGGCACCAGTATCGAGACAGCGGGAACTCCAACCCATCGCATGAGGGCCGATGATGATGTCGCCCTAATTCGACATCTTTCGTTACTACTGCCCAACTGCACATGCGTAGCACGAAACGACCACCAACAAACACTATACCATTCGTTTGGCTAGTACTCCTACTGATGCGGTCACCAGTGACGTCAGAGATGACGTGGACATCCCTCCAGTCGTGGTCTACACCACGAGAGCTACAAGATGACACCTCATACGACACATTTGGACCACCGATGGTTCCTCAATCGCTCAAACACACCCCTTCCCACCCCCATAATGCCCTCTTTCGCTACTACACCTACTGATGACGTCAGAGATGACGTGGGCATCTCTTCAGTCGTAGTCTACACCCCGAGGGCTACACCCCGATACCCCACACGACACATTTGGACCACCGATGGTCCCTCAATCGCTCAAACACACCCCTTCACACCCCCATATTGCCCTCTTTCGCTACTACTCCTTCTGATGACATCACCAATGACGTCAGAGATGACGTAGTCATCTCTCCAGTCGAGATCTACACCCCGAGGGCTACACACTGATACCCCACACGGTCCATTTGAACCACGGATGGTCCCTCAATCGCTCCAACACACCCCCTGCGCACCCCCAAAATGACCAGTTTACTTACTACACCCCAACTGCGCAAGCGCAGATTGACGCGACTTCCAACAAACACCTTTAATTCGCCGTATACATGCAGAGAGCTACAAGATGACACCCTACGCGATTCATTTGGACCACGGATGCTCCCTTTCTACCTCAAACACCTTCCGTCACACCCCCAAAATGTCCACTTTGGCTACTACTCGTCCTGATGACGTCTCTAATGACGTCACAGATGACATGGACATCCCCCAAGTCGTGGTCTACACCACCAGAGCTTCACATTGATACCTCACACGGTCCATTTGGATCACGGATGGTCCCTCAATCACTCAAACACACCGCACGCACCTCCAAGATGACCACTTTACTTACTACACCCAACTGCGCCTGCGCACAGTGACTTTAATATAAAAGTTACCGCTTAGCTTCGACACCCCTTCCATCGTGTTCTACGTGGTGATACGAAAAAAACAAGATCCCGCAACCCATATCGCAAATGAGCATGTGTGGGTTTCCCAGTGGGACCAACAGTGTCCAATGAGCCAGTATGGGCCTATCCAGACCGCCACGAACTTTTAAAATAAAAAAAATCACCGCTCAGCTTCTAGACGTCTCCCATCGTGTTTTACGTGTAAGATCCCACAACCCATAGTAAAATCCACAAAAAATGACCACCCCTATACCCCATACAGGCATTCCCCGTACAGATGCAAATGTGCGAATCAGGGGAGATGACCCGGAATTTGCGCCACAGAGGGTTCGCCCAGTCAGAGTTGTCTGACCACAGCAAGCGCCGCCATTTTGCATGTTTAGTTATTGCGGAGATATACTGGACAATAAACGCTCGACCCTGGGGTCGCACTGATCATAGACTGGTCATAATAACATCGTACAACACCTATAGGTTACGTTTATTACTATAAGTCTCACTTCCCATGGTTTCAGGTATTTTTTGTCCGTGCTAATACGGTTTTGGGGAAACCTGTATGGAGAAATTGAGGGTTCACCGCTTGCCATTTAGGCTGGGCATAGTACTGGCGATGTTGTCGGGGACCATACATTCATTCCGGGAGATTCACATTGAAGAGTCACTGGGGCCTCAGCCTTATTGCTGAGCCGTCACGCGACCGGAAGTGACTTTTGACCATTTGACCCGGATCTGGCCTGTGACCCGAATGTCACGTGACCGGATGTGACGTCATAGTGACGTCATATACGAATCAGGCGAAAAGCAACGTCCCGCGTATGACCCTTGACATGGGACTACTTTCTGTCCAAGGAGGCTTCTCCCCGCGACCGCATCACCGCCGGACTACTTTCTGTCCGCGGAGGCTTCTTCCCGCATCACCGCGGAGGAATACATGCCCCAAAGTTCACTGGCCGGAAGTGTCGGAAATATAGTGACCTTGACCTCTAGCGGCCTCAGAGGTCAAAGGTCAATATGCGCCCAGGTGGTCTTTGTCTACTACTGGCTCATGTTTCAATCTTGTCCGATCGTAAATAAAATTATCAATCGACCACCCCTATCAACCAACCACCCATTCCCGGCGATTCAGGCGATCCCGCGCGTATTTGAAGTCTCGTTGACATGGGACTACTTTCTGTCCGGCGGTGATGCGGTCGCTCCTTTGAAAGAGCTAATTCGGTCGAAATGACATTTGTGACGTCACACAAGAAGCACGCAGACAAATCCGATTCACAGAGAATGACGTGCGATAAATATCGCACATCCTAGTTGACCCTCGTATTAATAGCCAAGCTCGCAAGTTTACACAGTTTGAACCACATCATTTGACAGTTTATACCCCGATGAACCTGCAAAATGCGAAAGTCCGTCCTTAAATAATCAGTCATCTAATTAATATTTTTCATCTCAACATCCGTGTGGGCTCGAACGCCTCTGTGATCTCGAGTACAATTAGATGCAAGATAATGTGTTTGAACGTTGTTTGACCCGCTGCTTATTGCTCCTTATCTTTACAATCAAGCAAACGTCATGAAAAATAGTTTCTTTTCTGGCTATAACGAATATTAATTAAGATACAAAAACATGTAAAAGCACAAAGTAATCAGTTGACAGCTTTAATTATACGTAACCCCCTAAGGCAGTTTTGTGCACCCCTTGATAATTTGTCTTCTGTCGCAATACATTTATTATGTATTTATTTCGTGAAGGCGTATGTCCTGAGGAATTCACATATGTAATTTACATAACTTGTTCAAAAAAAAAAACAAAAAAAAAATGAAATGAAAACAATAGCCTCTATTTTTCAATTGAAGTTTCGTGAAAACTGTTTAACATATTCTATATTTAATTGTATACCTTGATCAAAGACAACTAGAACTAGTAAACGGCCTCTCATTTTTTTTAATTTCTGCATTGTCCTATTTGTATATCATTTTAACTAAAATGAATTGACATCTTACAACTTGCAACTTTCTACACTAAAAGTTGAATAATTCGAAATCCAAGCCGAACTTATGAAAAACTTGACACACCTTCGACTGGATAACAACGTAAATAACAGGCATGCCAAATTTCACAAGCGTAGCATGCGTACCTTTCGAGAAATACGCCTTGAAAACTTGAATTTTGGTAAAAAATTAAGTGCTAGAAATCGGTCAAAAACCGTCCGGCTATAGATTAGAAGGAATAATTATAATATTTGTCATGAATTCTGTTACAAATACAGTTTGCAACCTGCCATATAGAACCTAGTCACCAGCCTACTTATTTCAGATATATTTTGTATAAAAATTATTCATTATAGTGGTTTGAATCCGATTTAAACCAGGTTAAACTAGAAAATGTTCACACTCCTGCTGATCACCGCGCGGTGAGGGCCTGAGCAAAGCCCATGCCCCTGTTCTGTTTATTAATATGTCAGGCAATGGTCCCAAACCCTGATGACGTATAATATCTCTCTCAATCACGTGATGAATTGTGTATTTATTCATCTGCATGACACGTGAACACTTATTCAGAAATCTAACATCGCTTATGAGACAAGGCACAAGGGTAGCAGAGACGAGGCAGAGTGATAGCAGAGACGAGGCACACGGATGGCAGAGACGCCTTGGTTAAAAGCTTCTCCACATGCATGTATTATCAAATTCTTAACACAAATCGGAGTTCTCTCTCTTGTACAATGCCACACCACTGGACAGTAATTAAAACAAGATAAGATGAAAGTCTTAAAACTGCATATCCGGCTAGGCAAATCTAAAACTCTTGTAAACTTAAAACATTGAACTGGCGAGCCGCTTTCTTGCATATATCAAAAATGTATTGTTCAGAAGTCAAGTGATTGTCAAAATGAATTCTACATTTTGTACATATAACTTACAATGGTCGACAGGTGCAATACTAAAACCATCAATCAATAAAGTTTCGTTAGCAGAGAATGTGGCTCCGGAGCAAGATTGTCAATGTCAAGATTTGATTCACTTGGCAAGTTTCAACAATGGTTGACCCGTTTCGACATGACAGACAATGTGTCGTTGTCGGTGTTGTTGTGTATGTCACTTTCTGTAAAACAATATACGGATACAATACATTGAATACGACAGGTCCCACTATCGAGCCTTGGGGGACACCTTTAAATACACTACCCCATACAGTCACTAACATAGTTCCCTATTTTACCTCTTTGGCTCCTCCTGTTCGAAAGGTAGTTGCTGACAAGATTTGTGGAAGTCTTAGACATTCCGCATGCCTTCAATTTCGCATGGAGCACCACATCGTCGCAGCGCACGTTTTCTTCACTTAGCTACACACTTTGAACCCTGCTGCGGAAGCTATATGGGAATTAGCCATACAGAGTACGATTGGGGCACCACCGTATTCTCGGGTATGAATGATCAGAGGAAGCTGTTCTGGGGAGTCTTATGTTTGCTTTTAAGTCGTCAGACGTCAATTTCCCCCAACTCTTGCATATCGCTCCAATGGAGTCAAATGCCTTGGACAGGTCCATAAGCAGAACTCTAGCCCGAAAACATCGGCTAAGGAGTCTATGGTATTGGTTTTTTTTGGTTGTTGCCGAGCCGGACTGCTTTTAGGAATGCCAAGCTCCTTACTCTGTATAGTCCGGCAGATATGTAACAAAAAATGGGTCGATTGTGCACTTTGTGATAAAAGCATGAAACTTTGCATAGTGACAGAGAAACAAATATTATTCATTTTTAGAGGGGGAGTCCGGCTTGAAAATCCGTAGTTGGCCGCCATCTTGGATTTCAAAATGGCCGCCATTAGAAACCATCAAATTCGCAAATCGGCACTTCTAAGACACATAGAAGGTTAATTTAAACGGCTATCCCCACATTTGCGTACCCAAGGAAGTTGATCACCACACTTTTGCTGCACCAGAACGGATGGATTTTAAGATGGCGGCCATTTTTTTCAAAATGGCTGCCGAGAATCACTTATTTCGATGGTTATGTGACGTAGGTGAATCGATAGACAAAAATCTACTTTTGGGTGACTTAAAATGATTTTTGGCATCAGTGAACACTCATTCATGTAGTAGATACCTGCAATATATAAAATTAGCCATATTTTAGAGAGAAATTCCAGCACAATGTGGGTTAACCTCGCTGCATCTACAGTTTATCATGCAGCCCCATCAGCTACTACTGATAGAATGCGCTGGCTTCTGAAAATGGACACCAAACTGGCTGTAATTCAGCTTTGGTATAAGTTCCCTATTCAAACTTACTTAGAGAAGCTTCTCCTGAAGAACGGAGAAGAAACCAAGTCCAAATGGTACAGGCCTGAACGGCGGGTCTCCCTTCGGTTGGGAGCTCGTTCAGACCTCTACAAACATCAATAGTCCCACTGCTTCTTGTATGATCAAACAGTAACACAGTATAACCTCGTAAACAATAGCATTCTTCAACGAGGTCGACCCTGGCTCAACCTTCGACAACTTGCGGCACAGTGGACTTAGTTGAGTCAGTTGAGTATGATTAGATCATACATGTACATGGACTAGATACGTTCCTTGGTGAGCTTTTTATGGTTAAAAATCCCTGTTAGTACACCATCTTGGATATCAAGCTTTTCGCCATCAGCGAACATTGAAGCCTAAAATGGATATCTGATACAAGGCTGGTTTACACATTGCTTTGGCCGAGGAAACTGGTTAAGGGACTTCTGTGTGGAACAATGCCTAGTCGGAGACGACCACCATTATCATACACATGGATACTGAAATACTAACAAAAAACTAAATCTGATAATCCCTTCAGTCTTCTCCAAGATATAGCCAGTGGATGTAGCATAATCAGTATCAGTTGATTCTTCCCTGGCGATATTGGGTCTGTCCTGTCTTGGTAGGCGATGTCCTCGAAATATTCTCCCTACACTTGGAGCTAAACGGCTGAAACTTACCACAATATGTCTGGGTTAAGCTCTTTTCCTTAACCTTGCCTTTCAAGATCAGATTACTATGATGGAGTTTTTGAGATCCCGCCATGTCCCATGGTTGAGCCTTTCCGTGATATCTTGCAAACCTATAGTATTATGCAAGCATGTTCAGAATTTTCTTAATAGGATATGCCACCAGTCAAAGAGTTTCAATCGCAAATTTTTAGAAAGTTCAACCGCAATGAACTGGTTTTGCCATGCATGTCAGTTGGCTGTGCTATCATTGCTCCATCGTTGAAGGAGTTCCATTAGCAGATTCATATTTATCAGTTACTCCGGAAATGGAATAAGCTCATATCAGTAACCCATGTTATATTTGTTGACCACAATTTCTCTAATGATCGAACTCCGTTGTATGATAGAGATGGTTATTCATAATGCTGTGGAGAAAGTGTCACAGTTTGAAGCATTGAAAGGGGATGAGGCTGGTTCGCGGGTTGCCTACCCTGCCAACCGAGTCGCCAAAAGTGTGATTGAGATCCAAAGTTCCAGTACTGGCATACAAAACTGCAGGTTGAACTACTAGTTCTGGTTTTTGCATCATTTGTATTGCTGATTCGGGTATGGGATTTCAACGACAAACTGAATCTATGAATATTGCACTCCAATATACCAAATACAGGCATAACTACATATTTGACTAGCTTGTCAATGAGCATTTTGTCATCCTCGAATCACAATGCTAGTTTCCAGTAATGGCGATAGAACACAAATGAAAAAGGTGATGATGGTGCCGTTGGCCTTAGAGGAAGTCCTGCTGCCCTTACAGGAAGTCATGTTCCCCTTACAGGAAGTCCTGCTGCCCTTTTGCGCTGGGTAGCTAGGCGCTGGTCAAGAATACAAGCGTCTAGTCCGTCATTCATAATTCAGCCGTCGTCCATTAAAGAATATCCGCGTCCATAATCCAAAGACCTATTCCATATCCATATAACAGTATTAGCACCAAATTCAAAAAGACAATCATAGTATACATAATTTTAGGACCGGCCATGCCACCCCACCAAGATGTTTGCGAAAAACAAATGACTTCGCTGATGATAGGTTGCATAAGGCTCATTGTTTTCCAGTAATCTTAGTGCCTCTGCCTCTTTATATCTTTAGTTGACTAATGAATTGTAAAATGTGGCCTCTCACTGAATGCGCAGAGACTCATTATATACGTTTTGACAAAGTCGACAAAATTCGCACTGCTTTGTTTGCTCTGAGCAAAAGTGATACAGGACACTTACAGTGTGTCTCGTAGTTTTTATTTCATCCTTGCTGGTGGAAATATATGTGTTGAAGCTAGACATCAATACCGGTACATTCGTAATAAAATCACTACTGCAGAAATTCCAAACCGAGACGAATACTTGCAACTTCCCCAAACAGATATTTTCTGACCTATTCATTGCTTGCTCATTCTGGAGCACACACATCTATCAAAACCACATCTCTAATTTCCAAAGCTTTGTCCTTACAACCTGCTCCTGGTTGGAAACTCGTGTTGAACCGGACAGCTCCTGAACAGCTATAGATTCCTGCATAACAACGATAACTGGCTAGTATACATGTACATCCAGGATCAACCATAAGCATACGGAGAAGATGAAAAGGGGAAATCAAGTAGTGTTCCATATTAAAATGATTTGCTTTTTGAATTCTTCGAGAAATATTGGAAACCTTTTCTCGAAGAGAGTAAGGATTTGCCGGAAAGCAAGAAGACCAAGAACGCTTATGTTGCCAAAATAGTTAATGAAATCGGAACCTGTGTCATAATCAATTTCTAATGTTCACAAAGAAACATATCTAGAGAAATTTTATGTATGAAACAAGCGGACTCGAGAAGGCCAAGCTGCCGCGAACTGTCGGAGTCCATGCCCCAACTGACCTCGCTGAAGAATCCATTTTCTCTTTGCGATTGAATTGTATGATTGTTTTTATTTTGGTGCTATTAATGCTGTTATATGAATTATGGGCGCAGAAATTCTATTATTGAGGGATGAATATTGAGTGACTGACTAGATGCTAGGTTTATCAACAACTTGTCAACAAGCTTGCTGTTTCTTCGCGATGGATGGAATGAGACTGGGTGTTTGTAGAAAAATCATCCAGTAAAGTATGAGAGTCTTAAGTGAATTCTCACAAAGAAGGGAGTCATGCTGACATATCCGTCGCACAGACTCGCCACAGATGGGGTTAGCTTTCTCTCCGTTGTTCAAGAGGGGCTTCTCCAAGTGAGTGGGAATGGGAAACTATCACGAAAATTGAATGGCAGTCATTTTGACTCCTCAGAAATTATCATATTCTATTTCGAACAGAATATCTATATTGGGGAAACTATACATGCAACAAGCTTAATTTATTCGAATTCTGCTCAGTACTCTGTCACGGAGATTAGTTTCCAGAGTCACTAACTTCAGATATTGCAGACATCACCGATGGAAATACACGATGCCACATGTCAGGCATCTTCACAAGTCCAGGTAAATCCTAAATCCTCGCAGAGGGTTTACCTGGACATTTTTGGTGATTCGAATGAGTTCTTGAGTCGATGCCTCTATTATACAATCTCGTACAATTTCATCCCCCGCGCTTGTTTTGAATTAGCATGCCGGTATCCCCAGCCTGCGGTATTTGCTTTGACTTCCTTTGTCGATTTCCGCTTGACATCAAAGCAGTTTGGCCCGCGATGAAATTGAAACCTGTCACATCTCATACCTCGCAGCGGATTGGCATAACCAACCAGCATAGCGCGTTCACTGATTGGGTTGATTCAGGGGAAACCCCTTCATCTATTTATATCCAGAACTCGTATGGGTAACTAACCAAGCCAGTGTATCGATCCCAATAGATCGATCGATATACTGGCTCGCGAGGATGCATGTCAGGTCAATCAAATGTAGAGTATTAGGTAAATACCCAAGATGTGACCTATTCCAGATATCAGCTATGTGAATTGGAGTTGGAGAGATATGTAAAAGGTGGGTAAAGTTGACGTTTGGCGACTGAAAAGCAACCATATCAGTCTATAGAATAACTTCTCTTGGTACCTCATTTTCAGACTTTAGAATACGGAGGATTCTAGGATGTAGTCGTAGTATCTCAACCGCGCTTTTATTGCAGCTGTTCATGTGGAAACTTAACCACACGTGTCACTTGTCCACAAGTAACCATGCAGTGTCCAAAGACATGAAAAACATTTTAGGCCACTCGGAAGTAGAAGTTTGTGCATCTGTTCACGTAAGTCACATAACAATGAAAATAAGCGATTCTCGGCAGCCATTTTGAAAAGAAAACGACCGCCATCTCGAATTCCATCACTTCTGATGCAACAAAACTGTGTTGATCTGCTTCTTTGAGTGCGCAAATATGGGTATTATCGTTTAAATTGGCCTCCTATGTGTCTCAGAAGTGTAGAAATGCGACTTTGTGGTATTTGATGGCGGCCATTTTGAAATCCAAGATGGCGGCCAAAATACGGATTTACAAGCCGGACTCCCCCTCTAAAAATGAATTATATGTGTTTATCTATCATCCTGCCAAATTTCATGCTTTTATCAAAAAGTGCACAATCATTTCACATATCTGCCGGACTAATATGGTATTATACATATGAAGTGACAGGGAACGTGACACAGTTCTGCACTACGACGTAACTGCAAGGAGCTCGGAGATTACATTCTGTATGACGTATTTATTCGCATTCACCGGTTTGATTAATTTCATGCATTCATCATGTCGGCTTCACTACAAAAACCCTGCAAAAAATAGACGGCATTTTATTATTATAAAACTATTAAAATTATTATATTTTATAATATTATCCTCATCATGACTTTAACTACCGTCAGTGCAACTTGTCTTGTAGTACGCCACAATTTATTTCTTCAACTTTGGGGCAGCATAAATTATTGAAATTATTTGTTTCAGTCTCAAAATTCAGACTATATTCATTTAGCTAGTCAATGTCCACAAGGTCCAGGCTGCACTGCACCTGGATTTGTTTAGATAAAGGATTTGCTATAGATGCACTGTGTACTAACTCAAATCTAGCTGAATAGGGGCCTAGCTTGAATACATCTTGAGAAGAGTAAATATGATTATAAAGTCATTTATCAGTCTCATGTCCTACTACTCTACAGGAGGTTTGTAGAGATTAATGCTAACAGAACATAGGTCTATCTATGGTACTGTATGTTGTTTAGGCTTATGATAAACCATAGAGCCTACTGTTTAATAGGCTTCATGGATAAACAAAGCCGTGTTCTGATACATGTGTTTCCTGATCTAAAGTCCACCCTGGTTCTTCAACATTAAAAACATGAAATTCATACAGAAGCTCAAGAAACCTTAGCTGAACAGCTGTCCATTTATCATCATCATTTATCAAGTTACCGATGACCCCCCCTCTACACACAGTCTAGTTACACATGACCCCCCCTTCGTAGGGCTCGAAGTTATTGGTGACCCCCCTCAAATTCCACCGGATAAATTTTGAATGGTCCCTTAAGAAGGCGTCCCTCCCACAATTTTTTTTCTCCAATTAATATCAATGCAAAACGCTACATTCTGGTGCATTCTGATAGTAGGATAATCATATTTGTCATTCCTTCCGGAAAACGATCAATATACCATAGAATTACTATTATTATTTCTTCCGCTAAGATGTCCGTTGGCATGTCTTTCCCGGAAAACGTTTGAAAATCTATAGACTGAAGTACACACGTAGAGAAGGTTTTGTGGATTACACAGTATAATTGTAGATAAACGTAATACGTTGTTTTATCCATTATCCAGAACTCGGAGTAGTATACAAAACCCCGAAAATGTCTCCTTTTGCCGGGGGAGGTAACACTTGATTCCGACAGGGGGCGCCACCAGCTCAAGAGACTAAAAACAACCTCCAACACAGAAGAGTTCAATAGGGAGGTAACACTGTATGCACTTTTGTGATTTTTGGCAAATTCCGAGTTATCTCCCCTGATTCGAACATTTGCATATTAAATCTATACGGGGCTGGCTTAGGGGGATAGGTCCATACTGGGAAATTCACACATGTTCATTGCGATATGGGTTGTCTGGTCTTGTTTTTCACGTCTCACCATGTAGAACACGATGGGAGGATTCTCGAAGTTAAGCGGTGAAATTTCTTGAAAAGTTCACGGAGGTCTGTATTATAGGCCCATAAAAGGCCCATACTGGCTATGGGGGATAGGTCCATACTGGGAAATTCACACATGTTCATTGTGATATGGGTTGTTTGGTCTTGTTTTTCACCTCTCACCATGTAAAACACAATGGGAGGGGTCCCAAAGTTAAGCGGTGAAATTTTTTGAAAAGTTCACGGAGGTCTGTATATAGGCCCATACTGGCTATGGGGGATAGGTCCATACTGGGAAATTCACATATGTTCATTACGATATGGGTTGTTTAGTCTTGTTTTTCACGTCTCACTATCAGAATACGATGGGAGGGGTCTCGAAGTTAAGTGGTGAAATTTTTCGAAAAGTACCGGCTAGGTCTGTATATAGGCCCATACTGGGTTAGTGGGATAGGTCCATACTGGGTGAACGTTTTGGGGTCTAGGTCAGTCCCTAGTGATCCGATGGTGTCGTATGAGGTCTTATTTTGAAGCTCTCACGAAGGAGCATCCGTCTGAACTAATGTATCGTCTGTTTATTCTGCGCATGCGAAATCTGGCCGTAGTATAGAAAGCAGGCATTTTGGGGGGTATGTGGGGATGTGTTTGGGGTAGAGATGGACCACTATGGGTCCAAATGGGTCGCGGGAGGTGTCCAAGTGAAGTTTTTGTGGGGTAGAGTCAGAATGGCGTGTTTTTTATTGCAAGTCGCGTCAATCTGCGCATGCGCAGTTGGGTGTAGTAAGTAAAGTGGCCATTTTGGGGGGTGCGCGGGGCTGTGTTTGGGGGTAGAGAGGGACCTTCCTTGGTCCGAATACGTCGGGTGGGGTGTCATTTTGTAGCTTTCGTGGTATAGACCACGATTTGAGGGATGTCTACAGCATCTGTGACGTCATCGATGACGGCATCAGTAGGAGTAGTAGCGAAAGTGGGCATTTTGGGGAAGTGAAGGAAGGTTTTTGGGGTAGAAATGGACCATCCTTGGTCCGAATGCGTCGTGTGGGGTGTCATCTTGTAGCTCTCGGGGTGTAGACCCCGATTTGAGGGATGTCCATGTCATCTGTGACATCAGCGGTGACTTCATCAGTACGAGTAGTAGCGAAAGTGGTCATTTTGGGGGGTACGTGGGGGGGTGTTTGGGATAGAGATGGACCATCCTTGATCCGAATGCGTCGCGTGGGGTATCATTTTGTAGCTCTCGGGGTGTAGACACCGATTTGAATGGCCACTGCATCTGTGACATCATCGGTGACCTCATCAGTACGAGTAGTAGCAAAAATGGGCATCTTGGGGAAGTGAAGGAAGGTATTTGGTGTAGAGATTGACCACTATTGGTCCGAATGCGTCGTGTGGGGTGTCATCTTGTAGTTCTCGTGGTGCAGACCCCCTATTTGAGATATGTTCACGTCATCGGTAACGTCATCAGTAGGAGTAGTAGCCAAAGTGGGCATTTTGGGAGTGTGAAGGAAGGTGTTTTTGGGGTAGAAATGGACCATCCTTGTTCCGAATGCGTCGTGTGAAGTGGCATCTTCTAGCAACGCCCACCAGCGCCAAGCTCAACGCTTCAACGCCCTGGTGAATTAGCCCAAAAGCTTTAATTTTCATGGAATTGTCACTAATTCATTGGGAATGCAGTGACGCCCGTCAACGTCCGTCGTTACGCCTTAACACCCTAGCATAACGCCTTGACGCCATGATATAGACAGATGAGAGAAAAACAACAACAACAACAACAACAAGGATGACAGATGAGAGAAGAACAACAACAAGTTTTCATATAGTTTATTCTCCCCAACGTTACATCACCCCCACGCTGGGGGAGCCGCGTTGGGTATGTTTACAATTCGAGAAGACTGTTGTCCAATCAGAGACCGCCATTTGGCGCTGTATCTGTCAGATTCGTTCTTGCCCATTAGATGTATTCTCGGCTGCTCTTGCCCAATCAGAAGCCGTCCTTAAGAAAGTCCTATCTTCGGCCAGGTTCGCTCTCATCCGTTTGTTATAATCGTCGTCGGGCAGGCCTGGATATTGTTCCGGCAGCATGTCCTGAAACAGTTATTTGCGCATTCTGATCGCACTTTCCAGGGCCTCGGTCCCATATCCTCTTCCAAGTGACGCTTGGTCTTCATGATGGATCTCTGTGTGGGGTCGCCTTTCATTTCAGGCGGTATTAAGGTATACTGTTCATAGATCGCCATGGCTGTTTTCCTGATGCAGGGGCGCATTTGGTTGTACGCCTGTTGGAAGTTATCCTGTCCGGCGTCCTTATTCGCTGCAGCGTGAGTATTGATAGCCGCTGTCACAATACGATCCCAGAAGGTAGGTTCTGCCTCACTTTCCTGGGATGTAGGCTCTCCATATCAGTAGACAGACTACCAGAAATCTCTGTTTCGGTATCAGTCGATACACTCTCAGCAGTCTCTGTATCAGCATCCGCCTCAACGGACTCTTCGAAGTCTTCAATCCCATGTATATTTTTCTGGTGTCGCATCATATCGTAATGTCTGGTGAATGTCTCAGAACAAGTATAAGCCATGTTGACGGTTGAACGTCGACTGTGTGTGTTTTGGGAATACACTTGCTTGAATAGATAGTAACGCCCGCCAACGCCCACTGTTACGCCTTAACGCTCTATCTGTACGCCTTAACGCTCGTCTCAACGCCTTAGCACCCATCTCAACGCCTCAGCACACTTTCTTAGCGCTTTAACGTCGTTTAATGATGCGTTCGAACAAATATTTTTTTGTGCTATTGCTTTGACATACGCCGCTTTCCAGTTCATGCCCGAGGTTTTCAACATCGACGCTGTTTTTTTTTGATTTCCGTATGAACCACATCCTTATCCAACAATTTCATATGTGTCACGAGGTCGACATACTGCCGACGTCCAGCCCGTCGTAGTCTGGGTGCCAGTCTGTTATCGGCTAAAATTGCGGCTTCCTTTTTCGAATATCCTTTGTGTTGAAACTTGTTTTCTGTGGCCCTCAACGTCTCGCCCATTTCGGCGTCCATACTTTCTTTCAACAAATCCTTCCATAGCCTCGAGTTCACATTATGTTCATTCCTTTGTACGGGTTCGG
Organism: Hanleya hanleyi; assembly: GCA_036873755.1. Taxonomy (NCBI): domain Eukaryota; kingdom Metazoa; phylum Mollusca; class Polyplacophora; order Lepidopleurida; family Hanleyidae; genus Hanleya; species Hanleya hanleyi. The sequence goes on along the minus strand of JAVTVY010055969.1, from coordinate 13,870 downwards.
GTTGGTCCTTCACGGTTTGGTGATATTCCGGGACTGATGGTATGAAGCGGACCCGCTGAATGGAGGTGGGTTGCTGCTGCTGGACGGGTGCTGCCAGGTGTGGACTCGGCGGATGGTGTAAGGGTATATGACGTTGCGGTGATCCCTCGCCAGGTAACAGGTGGGTCGTTAGCCGGCGACCTTCGGGGATATGGGCTTTTAAATATACGAACAGGTAGCCGTACGGACGACTTGTCGTCCCTTAAAACGCCTGCATGAAATGGTCGATGTTCTGAGGATAAATTCGACTACCAAACACACGGATTTGTGCTCTGTCAATGGGATTGGAGAACAACACAAAGTATTGGCAGTTCAAGGCAATATCTCTGGACGCCTTCCTTTGAGGAAAGAGATGGGCAGATTCCGATGATGGGATCCTTTAGTAAACAAGTCGGCGACGTGTGAATTGTCCTTGGCCGCATTCATCAGATCATCCAGCACTACCACGTTGGTCTGCTCGAGATCAAAGTAATACGGTTCGTTTATGTCGTCAGGAATCTCTGGGACGAAGCTCACATTCTGTAAACTTGTAGTTTCGAAGGCGGGATGACATTGGCTATAACACCAAACAACACGTGTCGGAGTTGGGGTACGCTGATAAACAGCTTGTGTCACTGACGTCCCTTCTCTGACGTCCCCCGCTGATTCACATCGCATATTTCGCGCCTCTTGGCAGTAAGGGGGCGCTCTGCACAGGCCAACCACCAGTGACCAATGAATATCTCCCTTACGGAAGTGTCTTGGCAATATGAGTTGTCTCCCTTTTCAAATGTTCATATGTCGTTAACGGCAAAACTAACGATAAACGGACGGCAAGCAGCCCTAATTACGTTAATTTCTGAGTTAAGAGTGAACAGATATTTGGATAATTTCCTCCATTGTTTAGTAAGGTTTGTCAACTGATTGCAAACATTTGTTCACTGATACCTTCAAATAATTAACAAATAAATCCCTGTAAATGTTGTTAATATCCCACTGATAAGACCATGCTTGATCGTCATGAGTATATAAGATCAAGCTGCCTAGAATGGTAACGTAAAAACACCGTTCAATTGTTTCAGATTTTGAATTGAATGTTGACTGTTATACAGACGGAGAAATGTTGCTTTGAGAGATGCGGAAAGAGGGCATGTCGCTGTCAAAATATTGGCATGACTTCCACAAAACGCGAGAATCGTGATCTCACTATCATGAAGGCATGACGTAATTTCGATCACGTGAGGTAGTTAGCCAATCGTCGTTAGTATGAGGAATCTGGTTATCTCCGAGCTATAACGGCACGGCGATAAAGCGCCCCCTTACGGCCAAGAGGCGCGAACTTGACGATGTGAATCAGCGGGGGGAATAAGGAGAGTAGGGATGTCAGTGATACAAGCTGGATAGTATGAGCGTAGACCTGGAGTTGCCACACCTTGCTCTAAGAACTTCATCACTCAGGACGTCTGTCCACATGCCGTAGGGCCGCTCAACGTCATGGTATAGGGATGCTCTACTGCTCTTGTTGGACCTATAGCGGGACTCGTCGGTGGCTCTTGGTTGTGTTTGCGTTGAATGTGCCTGAGCATACTATCGCGACGAGAGAAGGTTCTCTGACAGATCGTACACGTGTTCATCAGTCGACCAATACATATGGACTGATGAGGGACGCATGTTCATTCCTATATTTACACCACCACCAATACCACAACACACCAGATCTACCACTACCACACTACCACCACTACCACCACCCCACTCCGCCACACACCACCACCACACTCCGCCACACACCACCACCACCACCACCACCGGGCGTTGACGGGCGTCAACGTCCGGTGGTGGTGGTAGCTCCCGTGTGGCAGAGCTCTTGGATCGGAGCTCTTGGAGCTCAAAGCTTGTGGAACTCAGAGCTCGGAAGTGACGTCATCGCATGTACCTGTGGTGCACCCGCACCCTGGTGTACCCTATACCCTACGGGCTATAGGGTACAGGGTGCAACATCGCAATACACGACCTCGTCTTCGACAGGCATATGAAAATGTGACTTAATATGAGTCGTTGATTCTGGGATTACAGTGACCTTGACCTTTGACCCACACTTTGGTAGGCAACACATCATGTCCTTCTAATGTATCTACTGGCAGAAAAACTATTTTGAATGATTTCCTGATTTTGGGGTCACAGTGACCTTGACCTAAATGTTGGTACATGACACATCGTCTTCCCTCAATGTATCAATGGACATGAAAAAATCATGAATTTCATGATTTGGGGGATCACAGTGACATTGACGTTCCGCCTTGACCTACAATTCGGTACGTGACACATCATGTCCCCCTATCTGCCGACACAAAAAAAAGTAATTTTCAAAGATTTCTTGATCCTGGCGTCACAGTGACCTTGACTACTGACCTTGACCTAAATGTTGGTACATGACAAACCATCTCCCTGTAATTTCTCAATGGACACCAAAATCATGATTTTGAACAATTTAACGATTTGGGGGTCACAGGGACCTTGACCTACATTTTGGTATGTGACGCATCGTGCACCCTTAATGTATTCACTGACACAAAAAATGTTATTTTTAATAATTTCCTGATTTTGGGGTCACAGTGACCTTTGACCTTGACCTAATTTTTGGCATGCGACACTTCATTTCCCCCTATTGAATCCACTCACAAAAAATTTGTAACTTTTAATGATTTCTTGATTTTCAGGTCACAATGACATTTGACCTTGATTTCTGGGGTTAAAGTGACCTTGACTACTGACCTGGATCTAAATTTTGGTACATGACAAAACGGCTCCCCGTAATTTCTCAATGGACTAAAAAAATCATGATTTTTAACAATTTCACGATTTTGGTGTCAGTGACCTTGACCTTTGACCTTGACCCACATATTTGTAGGTGACACATCGTGTCCTAATGTATACACTGACAAAAAAAATGTTATTTTTAATAATTTCCTGATTTTGGGGTCAGTGACCTTTGACCTTGACCTAATTTTTGGTCTGCGACACTCCATTTCCTCCTATTGAATCCACTCACAAAAATTGGTAATTTTTAATGAGTTCCTGATTTCCAGGTCACAATGACATTCGACCTTGATTTCTGGGGTTAAAGTGACCTTGACTATTGACCTGGTTCTAAATTTTGGTACATGACAAAACGGCTCCCCGTAATTTCTCAATGGACTAAAAAAATCATGATTTTTAACAATTTCACGATTTTGGGGTCACAAAATATTGCGTTCGGATGATGACATGGCGGATCTTCACTGATCAAATATCCCGTGTCCTTGATAGTCTGTTGACCTCGTCAACAAACTATTCCCATGTCCAAAACGTTAAAAACTTTTTCCGGATAGGGACAGGGACGAGAACAGGGACAGGGGCAGGGACATCCACAGACATCATTTAGATCTCTATATCGAGCTTTCTGCAGCTAAAGCTCCGGGCTCCAAAAAATCTGTTCAGTTTTTCAGAAATTATTGTCCAGAAACGAGGTGAATCAGCACCAAAGAAAAATCACACGGTCGTGTTACCTGTACCTCCTGGATGTTCTTGAATCCGCCTTTTGCGCTATTCTTAATGCCGGTTTCGGCCGCAAGGTGGCGCTAGCGCTCACGGCACTTTGGTCTGTTCCGGTTTAGCTGTCTGCTACTGTAAACACGTGCAGGAGGGAAGGTGGGCATCTTAAAATAGCCCTTACCAACCTTTTTCCTACTTACTTGCCTTTGACTGCGAAATGCAGCCGACCAAAAAATTACATGGGTAGGTTTAACCCTCCGGTGAAATCCTTACTGATCCTGATCAACATACTATTGTGTGGGGAATGTACTAACCCTGGACCGGTGAAATGCCCCTGTAGTATATGTGGCCGACCTGTGGCTAAGAACCACCGTGCTATATTATGCGATAGCTGTGATCTCTGGTCCCACATAAAATGCAATAGCATCTCCAGCCAACAATATCTACAATTCCAAAATTTGGCAAACTTCAACTGGTCTTGTACCAAATGCCATTTATATGACAGTTTCCAATTTCCTTTTCAAGACTGCTCTGCCATATCAAATGGATCTATACTCAGTGGTGCAAGTGCACATGACCTGCTGACTTGCTCTCAGATCTCTAGTGGAACTACTCAAAGTGGGACCCTGCCTTTTCATGACTGTTCCCACATCTCACTTGGATCTACACAAATTTCTCTCAATGAGGACCCCGACTTTGATATCTCGAATACGTCATCTGATGACGCCACTGACGTCGAAAGTGTATCGACGAATGATACTTGTGATTATGATCTCTTTTCCCAGATACGCCAAGCTCGTAACAAAAATCCCAGACAATTCCAAGTACATAAATAGTATGAGATACAAGTTTAGCTGTATCAAGGAGAGTAGTAGCGTTAGAGTAAATGGGCAGGAGTTTCACCCGGATGTAACTATGACGTCACAGGGGTCACTGAGGTCAAGTGTGGTACCAAGATGGCGGCATTGGCGGCAATGTTGTAATACAAGATGGCGGCATTGGCGGCCATGTTGTAATACAAGATGGCGGCATTGGCGGCCATGTTGTAATACAAGATGGCGGCATTGGCGGCCATGTTGTAATACAAGATGGCGGCATTGGCGGCCATGTTGTAATACAAGATGGCGGCATTGGCGGCCATGTTGTAATACAAGATGGCGGCATTGGCGGCCATGTTGTAATACAAGATGGCGGCATTGGCGGCCATGTTGTAATACAAGATGGCGGTGTACAAGATGGCGGCATTGGCGGCCATGTTGTAATACAAGATGGCGGTGTACAAGATGGCGGCATTGGCGGCCATGTTGTAATACAAGATGGCGGTGTACAAGATGGCGGCATGAGAAAAACGTATAAAAGGAGGTGATTTTAGTGGATTGGGTGTATTCATTGCACTACCTTGCGGAGCTCTCTGACTTACCTGACCTGCCTGACCAGCCTGCCTGCCTGCCTGCCTGTCTGCCTGCCTGCCTGACCAGCCTGACCTGCCAGTCCAGCCTGCCTGCCTGCCTGCCTGCCTGACCAGCCTGCCTGACCAGCGTGTTTGGACGAGAGGAGGAGAGAAAGCATGAGACGTGGAGAAGATTTTCCATGGGACCCAGCAGCACCTCCGGTTGAAGTCTTGCCTGAAGACGAGCGTGTGAGTGAGATTTATCAACGACACTGGGCTACCATACGCCATTGTTTTCACCGTGACCGTCGTCTATTGGACTTGTATAACTTTCGACTGCAGGACCTCACCTATCTGTCTACTTATGCTGAGAACATTTTCACAGACCAGGTCACAGCGTTCAAGTTGAATATGACATTCGGGTATATTTTACGGCACAAGCAGACGGCCCAGGTGCGGTATTATTATCCCAGTAATAATACCTATGTGTTTGACCAGCCGTTCACGGTGACGGATGCGATTTCCCTGGAGCCACTCCTCGCCCAATTGACTACGTTGGATCCATTGGAATGGGCGCGGTTGCAACGCCCCAATACCCAATGGCTTGTGGAAATGGTGACCAACGTCACATTTTTCGTCACGAAAATGAGAAATCATCCTATCGGTGCTCCTGTACTACTCCCTCCTTGGCTGCTTCATCGACCCGGACTGTATGCATTAACGGGAGGAATGAAGGCACCCTACAAAGACCGGAAATGTTTGTTTCGGTGTTTGGCCGTGCATGTGGACGAGTGTGATCCCCAGTGTTGTGACAGAGTGGCCAATCACTATTGGCAGCAGTATTTAGAGCAGCAAGACTTGGATGAGCGGCACTTCCGTGGAGTCCCGTTCAAGAATTTGGATGACGTGGAAACACTGTTCAACATCAATATCTTTGTATACCGATTACGATGCGAGGAGGATACATTTGTGGCTGAATTGGTTCGTCGTTCAACAGAACGGTATGCTTCTACAATGAAAGTCAATGTTTTCGACTACAATGGCGTGAGTCATTTTTCGCTGATCTACAATATGAGCCTGTACGCTCAGTCTTACAGTTGCGCCCAATGCCATCGGGTGTTTCACCGTTCCACCAACTTACATCGACACGAGAAAATCTGTACGAACGCTGTGAAGCGAGTATATCCTGGTGGTGTGTATCATAATACGCCTACTATTTTCGAGGAACTGGCCGATGAGGGTCTCATCATACCGGAGGCGGACCGTTATTTTCCCTACCGGGCGTGTTATGATTTTGAGGCCCTGTTGGAGCCCATGGACCTGTTTTCAGCGAAAACACAGTGGACGCAGCACCATATTCCCCTCAGTGTCAGCATTTCCAGCAACGTACCTGGCTATGACGCTGCACCCATCTGTTTCGTGTCTACCGGGGATTCCCATGAGTTGATCACCCGCATGATGGAGTATTTAGAGGAAGTCAGTGCTGCCAGTACGGAATTGTTGGTGTCCAAGTTCCAGGACGTACTGGACCAACTGGACGATCGGATTCCTATACCGGGTGTATCGTTTAGTGATGATGAAGAGTCCGAGTCGGAGTCGGAGTCGCAGTCGGAGCCCATGCAGTCGCAGGATGTGCCTTTACCCAAACCGTATGCGGAGAAATTGAAAGCGCGCTTCCTACAATACCTAGGCCAGTTTCCGGTGCTGGGTTTCAACTCGGGGCGCTATGATTTGAACATGGTGAAGGAATTTCTCTACCCTTACTTGGCCCAGGCGAATACCATCAAGTCCGTCATCAAGAAGATCAATAATCATATGGCCCTCACTACCACATCACTCCATTTCCTGGATGTACGGAACTACTTAGCTCCTAATTATAGCTATGATCAGTGGGTGAAGGCGTATGACTGTGCACAAACGAAAGGGAGGTTCCCTTACACGTATATATCGACGCTCGACCGTTTGGAGGAAACACAGTTGCCACCCCGGGACGCCTTCTTTGATGATTTGAAGCAAGTGGAATGTCCGGAAGACGCGTACCGGGAACTAGAGCAGGTATGGAACGACCAACACATGCAGACCTTGCGAGATTTCCTGATATGGTATAATAACCTAGATGTGGTTCCTTTCCTGGAAGCGGCTGAGAAAATGGTTCAGCTGTTTCGTCGTGAGATGCACGTCGACATCTTCAAGGAGTGCTTGAGTTTACCGGGTGTGGCGCTTCGCCATCTTTTTCAAGCGTGCCCTACGTACTTCTCGCTGATACAGCAAAAAGATGCGGACATGCATGATTGTCTAAAGCAGAACATTGTGGGTGGACCGAGTCTTATTTTCCACCGTTATCACGAGAAGGACGTCACTACTCTCCCCGGTGGAAAACCCTGTGCTAAGATCATCGGTTTCGATGCCAATGCCTTGTACCTGTGGTCTCTGGCCCAACCTATGCCCAGTGGACATTATACACGTTGGTTGGCAGAAGGGCGGCATTTTACACCGCAACGCGCTTCTTACAAGCATCTGGCTGACCAGTGGTTGGATTGGGAAGCCTATCGACGGGGAGTTACTATACGCCATCAGACCAGCGCCACAGAGAAGCGCATAGGAGATCGTCGACTCCCCGTCGATGGGTTTGCCCTGGTGGGTAGGACACCGACCGTATTCCAATTTTACGGTTGCTATTGGCACGGCCACGAATGCCATTTCAGCGCTGGACGTTTCAACGACCGACGTGGAAAAACACCGGAAGAATTACGGGAAGAAGTGGTGGAGAACGGTGATTATGTGAAAGAGAGAGGTTACCATCTGATTGAAATGTGGGAGTGTGAATTTCACATCATGTGCCAGGCCCTGCCTCATTTACGGCGTTTTCTAAAAGAGCGCGAGTACCCGTTGAGTCGTCGGCCACTCCTGAGTCTACCACAGATGTTCGACGCCATTCGTTCGGGGGACCTCTACGGCTTTGTCGAATGTGATTTGCATGTTCCCGACACTCTCAAACCTCTCTTCGCCCAGTGCCCACCCATCTTTAAGAACACGCTGGTGGGTCGAGATGATATTGGAGACACCATGGGGGCCTATGCGGAGCAACACGAGTGTTTGCCTCAACCTCGACGCATGTTGATTGGCAGTATGTGGGCAGAGAAAATCTTGCTGGGCACTCCGCTGCTGCAGTGGTACATGAGCCACGGTCTGGAAATTACGAAAATATACCAAGTGATACAGTACGTACCCCACGCCTGTTTTGCGGAGAATGCCGACATTGTGACGTCTGCCCGTCGTCAAGGGGATCAAGACCCGAGTAAGGCCATCATCGGTGAATCGTGGAAATTGACGGGCAATGGCTATTATGGGAAAACGGTCACCAACCAGGATAAGCACGTGAACGTGAACATTTGTACTACTACTCAAGCCCGCAAAAAAGTGAATTCTCCTCTGTTTCGGTCCGTGGAGGTCATCGATGACGACACGTATGAAATCACTTTAGCCAAGAAGACTATCCGTTACAACTTACCCCTGCAGATTGGATGTATGGTATACCACGTGGCCAAGCTGAGGATGCTGCAGTTTCTCTATGACTTCATGGGTGTCTATTTTAATCCATCAGACTGGCAACTCATGGAGATGGATACGGACTCGGCCTACATGGCCGTCTCTAATGCGGATTGGGAGTCCCTGGTGAAACCGGAGTTACGGGTCCAGTATGAGGTGGAACGGGACCAGTGGTTACCTCGACGTGACCATTACCAGTATGATAAGCGTACGCCTGGGCTCTTCAAGCTGGAGTGGAGTGGGGATGCTATGATTGCGCTCTCCTCCAAGACGTATTACTGTTACGGGGGAGACGAAAATAAGTTTGGCTGCAAAGGGGTGAACCGGCGCGATCCCAACATCGACAAAGCCTTGTACTTGAACGTGCTGCAAAGCCAGGCCAGTGCGAGTGGCACTAACCGAGGATTTCGCGTGGTGGACCACCAGATGCGGACGTACATCCAGCAACGAGACGCCTTTACTTTCTTTTATCCGAAACGGAAAGTCCTGGCCGATGGTGTGAGCACTACTTACTTGGACTTGTGATTGGAACACACACTATAACTGTTGATACACGAGTTAAAAAACTGTAAAAGTCAGGATGGCCGAGTGGTCTAAGGCGCCGGTATTAAGTGCTGGTCGGCGAATGCTGGCGTAGGTTCGAATCCTACTCCTGACAGAATTTTTTTGTACCACTTGTATATACATACCACTACTATTCTATGTGTACATACCACCTGTATTCTATTTGTATATAGTGTAACCCTTCTTGTTGACTTACATAAAAAAAAAAGTCAAAAAACCATCATTTTTGTGTTTTTTCATGAATTTTTATTCAACATCAATGAACGTCAGAACAACAACGTCATAACAATAACGTGATAATAAAAAAACAAGTACTGCGCGCGCAGTGCATTTAAGTTAACCAGAGAAATGGAGCATGCACATTAAAACGAGAGGCCGTCCAGTCATAGACGAGGACATCACGGTCTTCGGCTTGACAATAATCATCAAACATGTGTACGATGGTGGGCATAGAATGTCCTCTACTCCGATGAGTGAGATAAAACACACAGTACTGTCCGCACACACTACTCAAGGGTCCTTGTAATCTTTGAGTATTCCAACGCCACACTGTAGTAGAGACGTCCATGAATTTCACCAAATCGGGATGTAGGGGTGCAAGTCCGTAGGAATCAAAGTATTCGCCTTGGCCTAGGGTGTCCACGTACACAGCTACCCAATGTTCACCGGGTCGAGACCCCGGGTCTGTATTCAGGATGTAGGCTGCTGGGGTGGTGGAGTGGGTGGAAAACACATTGCGTGGAAACACACCTCGAAAGGGGACCTTAGGATCTTGCTGGAGTATGGCCATCAGCTGCTCTGTATCCATGACTCTAGCTGGCGTAGTCACACAGCACGTTTCTTTGCTGATCCACGCTGATGACGTTATCAAACTCGGCGTAGCAAATCACGTTAATGGTGTGGGCTAGAGGGACGGAGAAACGCATGTTTCCTTTCTTGAGCAAAGCCAGTTGATGATCGTGTTCCAAGGTGGGGGTGAGGTCGAAGGCGAACAACGTGTACCCACGGCCAAAGTCTCGTCGACTGATGGTATTGCCTTCGTCCTGGTTGTTTTGTCCTGTGGCTGTAAACAGGTTCAGATAGGTCCGCACATAGTTTTGGTTACCAAAGTCCGGTTGTAATGGACGGGCTGGAATTTGATGGCCGGCCACGTGCAGTGCCACAAAGTTGAGGTTGAAATGTTGAAAGTTGAATGGATTCTCATTCCACTGTCCATTGAAAGCGGTGTTGGTCACACACGCCAGGGTAAGACGTTTAGGGAGATCCCCTAGAAATAAATTTTCACGATTGGCCATCATCGTACCTGCTGGCACAGAGAACACCTTGGTCTGTACGCGTCGGATGGGGTACAGGGCTGGTTTTTTCGATAAGGATTCCATGTGACTCAGCAACACGCCCTGTTGCAAATCCACCGTACGGACAAACAGGGCTGCATCTTCTATGACGATGTGGTATTGGGGACCATCCTCTCCATCGGCCATTAAGGCGAACGTGGGTGTGGAACGGATCAACTTGATCTTGATGGATACACCGTTCATCATGTAGCGGTCTTGCAGGAACAGATCGGCGTGCAGTCGTCCCATCATATCGATGGACTGGCTATTGGCTGCCATGTTTTTGCGCGCGATGAACCCATTATTGGCAGCGAGCACGCTGTCCATGGATCCGGGTGTATCCTTGAAGTACAGCGCAGCTTGCAAGTGTGATTTTTTGGCATCACTGCCGTACGACAACAGCGTCTCCAGGTAGGCTCGGTACGGGTACGTATTGGTGGACGTACTGATGAGTTTATCGTTCAGACCTATATCCATTTGTTGGAACAACGAGTGCAGCCAAAGATTCACCGGGCCTACTACCGCATCGTCCGCTATGGGCGTCCCGTCGTTGTCCGTTATTTTGGCTTTCACGTACAAGTAGGTGTGGGCTAAATCCAGGTAGGCCGTATCTTTGTTTTCAATGGTAAATTCCAGGGGTCCCGTCCCCGTCAGGCTAGCCAGGGGTCGATGTTCTACCCAACGTCCTTCGGCTACACTGGTCTGGGTGGTTGGAATAGTCCACAAATCCAATTCACTGTTGGTAGACGGACACGACTCGGAGTGAATGAATGCCATTATGCGAAGATGTCTCTCCTACTATTCTTCTTCTTCTTCTTGGTCTTATTCCTCCGGGGTGTGCGTCGTCGGTGTGTCGGACGTCGAATGACTCTTCGCTGTGTCCGTGGTTGTCTTTTAAGGGCTTTGGCGATCAAGACGCTGCCTGCTTCTTTAGCCCGTCGTTTGAAGGCTTGTCGGGGTGCTGTGCATCCCATCACATCACCGGCCATGTGCAATCCACTGCGTACCGCTTGTTTCCCCACCGCTTTGACACCCCGTGTCACCAAGGGTAAGAACGTTTTCACAATGCTGCCCAGTATGTTCCCCAATCCGTGACCTCGTTGCATGCGTGCACCGCTAAAGATGGGTAAGCTCCCTCCCGTTTGTTTCTTGTAGTAGTCGGCATAGCTGGGCGTATGGCACTGGTAAGGCACGTACATTATACGAAGGGAGGAGAACGGGCTTGTCGGAAATGAAGTGTCAGCACCACTTTCCCTCGTTCGAATGCGACGGGGTGTCCCGTGTCATCTCTTATATCCACCGTCATCGTGTTGATATCGGTATGTCGTACGGGTAGGTAGAGTATATGGTTGAAACTCTGGTTGACTTGATCGCCATACTTCTTTCTAATGGGGATCACCCGTAACAGAGGTGTGTTCACATCGCCCACAATATGGCTGTCCACTGCGTCCGAGTAGACGTAGAGTCCGTACATACCTACTTTCATATCCATCACAACGTCACCGTTGTCAGTGGTGGGACCCGTGTAGACGTTGTAAGGCAGACCTAACATTTGCTGTAGCCTAGGACTGAGTTTCACACCCACGTTAGGGCTCAGCAGGATACAGGACTTGTCGTTGTGTGCGTTGACATCGAAGATCACATGATTCTTGAAGGGGTAGGATTTCAGGGGTCTTGAACTATTCGTCACCTTCCGTAGAGACTTGTAATTCAACAAGGTGAGCAGACCCTCTATGAACGTCTTGGGCGTATCGTATTGGCCTTCGGGGAGAATCAGTTTGCTTACTTTGCCTTCGTAGGTGACTTCGTACCATACTTCTTCGTCTCGTACGTTGTACCATGAGTAAGGGTATTGAATATCCACCAGTCCACATTCCCACCGGCCAGGTAAATGCAACGGTTGTGGTAATTGAGTCACGTACTTGGCCAACGTGTTGTCAGGAAACACATCGAGTGAACTGTTACTGGGCAACGTGAGGTAAAACATGACGACTGAGCTTTCTGGCTTCTGCACCGCGTTTTTAATACTTTCCCCTAGTAGGGCTCCCAGGCCTTGGGCGCCTTACCTCGGCGTTGTGATCGTCGCGGTGACTTAGATCTGTGAACAGGTCGTCCCTGTCGTCGTTGTGGTTGTGGTGTTTTGGGCGGTGACATGGGGGCCCAAGAAGAGGAGGAGGGTAGTGGTGGTGGTGGTTGATGTCGGGTCGATTGCTGCATAAAGGCCCAACGGTTAGGATTCCCTACCAATTCTTGAGGGGTGTGCGTGTCTTTTAACCCCTGAGCAAAGGCTTCCCAGCCCGGGGGATTAGAGTGTTTACGTACCATATCGTTGATCAAATCGGTCATATGAGACCCCGGCACCACTTGGTTTCGAATCAGCAGTTTTCCCTCATCGTTCCAACCCATATCGGAATTCTGTTTCACCCGGTCCAACAATAAACGTGCCTTGGTCTTGAAGGCTTTAGGCACACTGGCCAACACTTCCTCTTCCAGCTGAGGTGAGGGTGGCGGTGGTGTGAGTGTGGGCGTTGCAGGTAGTTGTGGGAGTGGTGTACTACTACTACTACTACTTCTATATTGATCCATAAACGTCTTGTACCGGTTCAGCGTATGATGGTAGAGTTGAATTTTCTCGTGATCGGGGAGTCGACGTTGGAGTATACTATTCATCTCTTCGTCCAGAGACTGGAGTTGTTGCACTGTGGCAGGCACGGGATAGGGTGATTGCAAACTCTGTAACAGTCGAGGTTCCACCAGCATCATTTTTTCGTATGTTCCATGACGTTAGCGTCCCAAGATGGAGCCTAGTAACGGTCCCAGTACGGTAGCGGCTAAGGGTGCGAGGAGTGCGCCGAGAAATCCACCTCGCTGTAACACCTGTTTCTTTTTCTTGACACTACCCGTCTTCTTCACCAACGTTCGGAGACCCGCCTTGTGCCGTTGCAATTTCCCTTTCTGCAGAGGACTGAGCGGAACATTGCCTTTTAACACATTATGCGCCACTTCACACAAACACCGTACCAAGTCGGGGTCCGCCCCGCGCACCAGGGCCCGGCCCACCTCCGGTGGCGCGCTGCGTAATACGCGGAGGGCCGGCGCGTGCTTGCGTATCCGTGCAGACATGATCAGGAAGTGACGGCTAGAGTGGGTTGTTGCTTCTTTTTATTTGGGTGTGTACACCGTCTGCACCTCTCCGGGAAAAATGTGGGTGCGCAATCGAAGGGGTGAGGGGGTGTCTTGTTTCAAGTCGATGAGTAGATACCCGTGAGCTCCATGGGTAGCATCTTCAAAGGCTTCTCGTACAAAGGCCGTGTTTTTAGGGTACATCTGTTTGGCCAGGTGCATAATTTGGGAGGCGTCTCTGGGGTTTTTGAATAACACCACATATTGAGCATTCAAACTAATGTTCCTGTGCTCTTTGTTCTTACTGAAGAGATTCTGCACGATGTAGATGATGCTCAACCGACGATGATGGCTTCCT